>WSYH01001353.1:0-126361 GCA_036426205.1 Ascaphus truei
GGGGAGGGGTGCTCTTGCCAAGTTCTGGAGATGAGTCCGTGTGATCCAAGGCTTAATTGTGCCGCTTTTATAGTACGCCATCAAGCAAGGTACCGATAGTCCTCCCTTTACTACTGGTTTTGTCAGTAGGCTTTTTGCAATTCGTGGGCGTTTTTTATTCCAAATAAATTGGATGATGTGAGCTTGAAGGGCTTGGATCTCAGATTTGACTAACGGAATTGGTAGGGTCTGAAACAGATATAGCAGCTTGGGCAGTAAGTTCATCTTTACGCTATTAATCCTGCCGAACCATGATATCCCGTAACCCGCCCAAACTCTGAGATCCTCCTTCAGCTTCTTCATCATCTTGGGGAAATTTGCCTTGTATAAGGTATTGTAGTCCCTGGTGATATATACCCCTAGATATTTGATTGCGGAGGATTGCCACTTAAAATTAAAGTTGAGTTCTAATAGTTTTTCAATTGGTTTTGGCAGATTGATATTGAGCGCCTCTGACTTGGCCTGGTTAATTTTAAACCCTGAGACCATGCTAAAGGTGCCCAGGATCTCAAAGACATTGGGCAGGGATGTCAGCGGTTTAGAGATAGTTAGGATCACGTCGTCTGTGTACAGCGCAGCTTTGTGATGTTGCTCCCCCGTTTGAATTCCTGTTATATTGGGGCATAACCTGATGTGGTTATTATCCGTCTGGTGTTATCTGCTGCCTGTCTGCCTGCAATAAAGCCTACTTGATCCGGGTGTATCAGGCCCGGAAGGACACTACCCACCCTGTTTGCCAATAGTTTGGAAAAGATTTTTATGTCCGAGTTAATCAGGGAGATTGGCCGGTAGCTCTTGTAGTCTACCGGGTCCTTACCGGGTTTGTGGATCACTGAGATAGACGCCTGGAGCATCTGGGTCGGGAAGGGCTCCCCCTCCAGGATCCCATTAAATAATTTCAGTAGCTGTGGGGCTAGGGTTTTACAGAATTTTTTGTAATACAAATTAGAGTAGCCATCAGGACCTGGGGCCTTAGCTGGTTTGAGGGACTTAATTACCTCCGTTATCTCTTCCAGGGTGAAATCACCCTATAGGGCCTCTGTCTCAGCCCTGCCCAGGGTCGGGAGCTTCGCCTCAGACAGAAACCTCTTTAAGGTAGCTGATGTTTTTTGGTTGTGGGTAACCTTATCTCCATCATATAGTGTAGCATAGTATTTCCGAAATGCTTCCACTATCTGTCTCAGATCGGAGGTAAGGTCACCCTGCTGTGTTTTAATTGCCGCTATCCGGAAGTTTGGAAGCTTGTTTCGGAGCTTGTTGGCTAGTAAGGTATCTGGCTTGTTGGCTTTTTCGTAAAATCTGCGCTTGGACCAAGCTAACTCCTTTTCGGCCTGGGATGATAACACTAAATTAAGGGCCGCCTTAGTATCTATCAATTCTTGCCACGTGTTCTGGTTTTTGTCTGCGGAATGCTGTGCAGTGAGGAGTGTTAGTTTCGCCTGCAGCTCCTTTATTTTAGTTGCTTTCTCTCGTTTCCGTTTACCAGCTATGTTCATGAGAAATCCTCTGAGAGTAGCCTTATGGGCTTCCCAGAGCGTGGCCTGCGACTGCACGCTTCCCTTATTTTCTCTAAAGAAATTCTTTATCCGGTCCCTTATCGCCCTTTCAGTAGCGGGGGCCTTGAGAAGAAGCTCGTTAAGCTTCCAGTTTGCTCCGGGTCTGTCTAGCCCTACCATCGTGCACCTCAGCTCAATAGGCGCGTGGTCGGACCACGAGATCTCGTGGATCTCTGTATGGCCTACCACTGGAACCACTCTGTTTGATACTAGGAAGTAGTCTATTTGGCTATATCTGTCATGAGGGTGCGAGTAAAAAGTGTATTCCCGGGCAGCTGGATGTTGTTCTCTCCATACATCTGTCAACTGACAAACATGGAGGCCGTCACGTATGGTTAGTAAGTCCTGTCTGTGGGCTGTGTTAAGTTGGGTGCATCTGTCCAAGTCAGGGTCCAGTGTGCGATTTAGGTCTCCCGCGAGGAAGATACTTCCCTTGGCCATTTTATGTAGTTTACCAAAAAACTACTCGAAAAAAGTGGAGTTTTGCTCACAGGGGGCGTACACGGACGCTAATGTTACTTGTTGACCTTGTATAGTGCCCGTCAAGATTAGAAATCTACCTTGTAGGTCAGAGTGTTGTTTATCTATGGTAAGGGCAAGCCTGTTATGTGTGATTATTGCCACACCCCGTTTTTTGACATCGGCGGATGATAGATAGTATGATCTGTAACTTTTATCCAGGAATTTTGGGTGGTTTAAGCGGGAAAAATGTGTTTCTTGTAGGAAAATAATGTCGGCCTTCCGTCGGTTATAGTCCCTAAAAGCAATTCTCCGTTTTGTGGGGCTATTAAACCCCTTGACATTATGTGAAATCATTATAATATCATTACTCATCTAAGCTGTGTGTCGTGGATACTCTGCGTAACGGCCGTTGTCCAGGTTGGGATCTTTTCTCCTGGCTCTGTCGCCGACCAGCTTCTCGCCTCTTCCCCTCCAGGGTCGAATGATCTGTATCAAGGGCTGAGGGCAAAGGGGGGCTGACACAAAAGGGGGGTGGGGAGGGGAACAGATAGACACACAAAAAGACAGTTATTAGAACAATGGTCACATGACTTAGGTACCAGTACCGCAGTCCTGTGATCCTAGCCCCTGGGTAATCGGCGGGGGGGCTCTTCCGCACTCCCTCTTGGCGTCCCCCCCCTCCCGCGCCGCCCAACCCTCCCAAGGGACTTTGTCGGTGACCACTAGCCTAATCCAGGCCAGTCCCGATTTGGAGCACATGCAGAGGTCAGGGCAGGTTTATATCCCCCCGCCCCTCTCCGTTTGGCTAACAGTATCCACAGTTAAACGAGTAACTTCAACTGTAACTTTAACAGTAACCCCAAGCTGCACCCTGCCCCCAGTCTCGTGCGCTGCCCCATGCCTGTCTCTCCTATCTCCTCCTTAGATCTGTGGGGACCCCTTACCACCGCTCAGCTACCTCAGCTTTCACCGGCTCAGCCTTCTCCTTCTTTTGTGCCCTCCTAATCAAGTTTGCATTGCGCCACTGCCCACCTTTTTATATCCTGCTTGCCTATAGATGGGCTTCCTAAACTCGCTACCTTTCCCTTCCTGCCTCCCTTCTTCCTTATTCGTTTCCCTGTCTACCTTTGTCTTCCGCCGCCACTGGACTCCTCCGCTCTTCTCTCCTCTGCATCCCTTCTCCTTCTTTAACTTACTGCTTCCTTCTACTTGCCTTGTCACCGTATTTCCTACTATTTCCTTCTTATCTTAACTTGCTTGACCTCCCAAACTACTTCCTCATCCCCTTCGCTCCCTCTGCAATACCTCCCTCCTCTGCGTCTCCTTCTCCTCCCTCTCTGTGTACACATCCCCCTGCTTTTCTTTCCACTTGCATTCACCCCCCTGATCCTTACCCTTCGCTTCCAGTCACATCCCCCTACCATCTTAGTACTTCCACCTGCTCCTGCACCTATACTTTCTTTTCCGCTAGCATCCAGCTAGACTATCTGCTCTTCATCCGCATACTCCCGTCCCGCATAGCCCCTCTCTAGCTGACTATGGGGGCCAGCGCTTCCTGCAACTGTTCCACCTCCCCCCGCCGTCCCTCTGTCACTGTGCCGGTCTCTCTCCCCACTTGTTGGGCTATGGTCGGGCCGCCTCTCCGCGTCCGCGCTCCTTTCTCTAGTCCTCTGCCATTGCCGTGTGCCGTTGGTCTCCGTCATCGCGTGGCTGTCGCCTCTGGGTCTGTGTCGACTTCCGTGCGCTGTGACCATAGACGTTCCTCTCATTTCCGCCCCTCCCAAGATGGCCGCCTCTGGGTTCGCCCCTTCCGGTGACGTTGTTCCTCCTCCGCCATTTTGGATTAGGCTGACCCTCGAGGAAGACGCAGCCGAGGCCGCTCCTCCTGCCCAAGCTGTGTTCCCGCTTGGTGAGGTATTCCCGCCATCCCCTCTTCCGCATTCTGCGTTCCAAGCTGGGGGACCCTCCATCGCTACTCCGGCCGCCATGACGGGACCACGAGGTGAGTGAAAGTTCTTATTGCTTGCTTTTTTGTTTTTTTCCTCCCCCCCTCGGGGCACGTTGCGGCGTTAATCTTTCCCAGGTGATGGTCCTCTATAGATCCTCCGGCGTGGGGGGCACGGGCATACCGAGTTCAGCGGTGTATTCGCCGGGGCTGATGCAGCATCACCGAACATTAAACTTTGCAATTTAGGGGATTTTATTTAACAGGGTAGGGTTGGTAGTCTCCGCCTCAGGCGGTCCCTCCTCTGGATGGGCTTCCTACCGTGTTCCACGCCGGTCCCATTGCCGGAGCTTCAGGCTCTGCAGTTGTGGCGCAGGGAGCTGCCCCTAGCCCAAGCTTCTGAAGGAATTTGTTCCCGTCCTCTGGAGCTTTCAGATGAATAGGACGGCCATTTCCGATCACCACGAGGCCGAAAGGGAAGGTCCACCGGTGTCTGACCGCTTTCTCCCGCAGTACCCTGGTGATGGGCCACAGGTCCCTTCGGCGAGCCAACGTGGTGGGTGAAAGATCTTGATACACCGCGATCTTAGCTCCTTCAAACTCCATGAATTGAGTGTTTCTTGATTTTTGCAGGATCTCTTCACGAGTGCGGTAGTGGTGTAAACGCACTATAATGTCCCTGGGGAGCTCATTGGGCTGGGGCCTAGAACGCAGTGCCCGATGACAACGGTCCATTAATAGCTTGTCCTTTGGGGCCTCCGGACAGATATGCTCCATCCACCGCCCCACGAACTCCTCACAATCCACTATATCTTCTGGGATCCCGCGAAGACGCACGTTGTTGCGGCGATCCCTGTTTTCCGTGTCCTCTTGCCGGTCGCGGAGTTCATTGATCTGGGTCTGTAGATCTGCCGCTACTTTAGTGCCCTTTTGGATCGCTTTGGAGTTCGTGTCAACCCTCACTTCTAGTTCTTGTGTCCGGGTCCCCAGGCCCCCCACTTCTTTAGTTAAGGCTCGTATCTCTGCTTGTAATACGTCCTTTAAGTCCTGGTAGAGCCGTTCAATGTCGCATCTTCTTACCTGCAAGAGCCCCTGATCATCCGGGTTTCCCTCACCCTCCGATTCGGAGCCTGTTCTGGATGCGGGGGCCATTGCTGTAGCCGCCCTGCGGGATCTACCTTCGCCAAAATACTCTGGCAAACCCCGCTTTCCAGGGGTCTTCGTCGATTTCTTAGACATCCTGGAGTTATTGTGCAGCGTTTGGGATATTTTCTGTCCGATTTGGTGCGTGAATTCGTTTTATATGCTTTATTATGTTGGAGAGGGGCACAGAGCTACAGGATTATGCATCCATGCTCTCCAACCTCGCGCATGCGCTCCCTTTGTTTTTTTTGTTTTTTTTTTACATTTATTTTTTTACTTCAATAGTTTCATGTGTGCAATCTCTAATTAGCTAAAGAACAGTATTGCTGCAGCTCAATTCGTTTTCCATGTATTGATAGGTCGAAATTTGGTGACATATTAAAAGCTGGGATTTGTTTATAATCTGCTTGACTGGCAGTGGAAGCTCATGAATATTCATGAGCATTCCTGCACTGACAAGTGCTAGAGGGAGGGCAGGGCTGACAAAGGGGTGTGCCAGAGCTTGTGACAGGACATGAAGGGGCAGTGCCTTAGCAAATGGCTGTTAAAATAGAATACAGGAAAATTGGTCTTTCAAAGTTGTTTTTTTAAAAACAGAAAATGCTAAAAGTATTTTTTCTTACTACAGAACTGATTTATTAAAAAAAAACACACATGCAGGATATTGACTGAACTGCAGCTTTAAACAGCATTTCTGTATTTAATCATATATGTTCATGACCCTGCACTTGAGCATAATGTTACACTTTGCTTACAAGGGCTGGTTCCACTTTTTTAGTTTTAGTTTTCTTATTGAAGCCCAAACTGACATTGTTACCTCATTAGGGCAGGTCTAAAGGCATTGATCACGCCCATAGACGCAAGCAGGAGGGGGCGCGTGTTGCGCAATAAATAATTTCAAACTGATTTCTTGGCGCAACAGGCAGGTCATGTGAACGGTTCGCCCAAAGATGGCGAACCAGATCTGTGACGCTCACGGCACGTCTACCATGGACAGAAAACGCACCCACATCACGGAGGTGATGTCACAGCCTTTGCACGCCTCTGCGTGGGCAAAGGCTGTGTGGCAGCTTTAGGGCTCGTCCAGGGTGGAGCAGAGCGGGTGCGCACGCTCACGGTAGACACGTTGCGACAATGCACGCCGCTCGCAAGCGCGTCACGTGAGCGGTTCGCCCATTAGAGCGAACCAGCTCCGTGACGTAGAGGCCGCGCCCCCAGACGCGCGTGCACCTAGCTGGCCAGGAAAAGCATGGCCGAGCAGGGTGCAGCGCTGGAGCGCCGGCGTGCGTCTACCCACCCTGGACGAGCCCTTAGACTGTGGCTAAAGGCTTTTTCTATAGTCCAGTTTCCAAATCAGTCCAGGGCCTGTTATACGCTCAGGTTGCTAACGGAACACATTCCTGCTACAACACCTTGTTACATCAACCCCACTTTCTGTGTCTGTTTAGTTCCACCGGAAGATAACTCACCTTTATGTGTCACTTCTGTCATCGTGTAGTGGACTTTTTAAATTAAAACAGTGTTTTTTTTAAAGTAGTAAAGTAGTCACTGGTGTGGCCTGTGGCTCCCATCCCTTTCAAACTGTGGGTACATACAAGTGAATGCAAAGAGGGTTACAGGCACACGATAATGGCAGCAATAAAGGCAATTTGCTGGTGCTCGTGGAGATGGGTGAGATCCTGTACTACCCAGAGGAATCACGGAGCAGGAGGAAAGCAACCAGGCACACGGTCTTGCAAAAAGATGATTTATTAGCAAATCCAATTCCAACATTTCGACTGCATAAAAAGTCTTTGTAAAGGTGAGGGCTAAATATCAGGCAACCAAGTGAAGTATATATACCCCATACACTCACCTGTTACCTAGCTACAGGTGTCTCACGGCACCAATGCTGCATCTACCATGACATGCAGCTCCGACACGGGGGTCTGTGCATGCGCAGAGTGAGCAAATCACCCAGTAGAACACCGCGCATGCGCATAGCGTGTGCCGGCATAGACCGACCATGAGCGCGCATGCGCACAGCACACAGGCACGTTAGGGAGCTGCCGCGGATGCACCGAATACACAGGCATCAAGCGGCCTACTGCTCATGCGTGCTAGCAAGCAGGGGACACACAGCACATGCGCAGCACCCACAGACTGTGCATGGCCAGCCAGGGAGACACAGCATGCCCCTCCTTCGCTGTCATGGCAACTGGACGCCTAACAATGGCTGATGGTAACAGTCATAAAGGCATAAAGGCTTTACCTCACATCAGGGAAATAAAGATGCAATCCCATTTACAGTGTCCCTGTGTACAACCCCAAAGTGGCAGGAAAAATACCATTAAAAACCCAAAAAGGTGACATTATTATACAAACAAGACAATAATCTCTAATAAGCTACACTAAAGTGAACAGAAACTGTAAAAGACAGAATTCCAGATTAACAACATAAACAGACTAACATAAAAGACTAACAAAGGGTAGAAACACTGAAATGGAACCAGCAAACAGCATAAGTAGTTATGGATCCATATTTAAGACTTCCAGTTAATATGAAAAGGACGGAGGTGTCAAAGCGCCGATCCACTACTGAAAAATAAAAATTAACGCCGGTCAAGAAAGCACTTCAGATTAAGCTGCTTGTTAAGTCCACCTCCATTACTAGTACGCAGATGGAATATCCAGTAAGCTTCAGGTCTTAATAATGCAGTGTCCCTATGTAGGGCACTCCTTCCCGGGGGAACTATTTCTATGCCCATTACTCTCATGGCTGTTATAGAATGCTTGTGTTGGACACAGTTTTGAACCGAGATGGTCGGATCAGTACCTTTCTTGATTACACTTTTGTGTTCAATAAATCATTGCTTGAGCATTCTAGTTGTCTTTCCGATATATAACAGGCCACAGGGGCACTTAATGAAGTAAACTACATGTGTGGTTCTGCATGTTATCCTGTGTCAGGTTTTATATCAGCACCTGTATGTGGATGACAGAATGTATCTCCAGTGCAAAGGCTATTACAAATGGAACAACTGCAACACCTATAATTTCCTGGTTTCCCATAGCTTAAAAAGAGGTCACCTTGTTTCAGCAACCCCACTTTCTGTTTCTGTTTAGTTCCACCAGAAGGAAACACACCTTTTGTGGCACCCATGTCATCTCGTCGGGGACTTTTTAATTACAGGTGTGTTTTTTTTTTTTGTAATAAGAAAGTAGTCACTGGTTTGGCCTGTGGCTCCCATTCCTTTCAAACTTTGGGTACATACAAGTGAGCCATTTGTTTCATAAATTTCTGTCCACCTCAAAAACTGTAGAGAAGAAAGAAAAGACAAGCCACATTATTAAGAACTTGTATCTTTTTTCAGCTCTTCCTTTATAAAATAATAACATTACTTTGAGACTGAGGTGGATGACAGAATGTGTCTCCATTGCAGAGGCTATTACAAATGGAACAAATGCAACACCTATAACCAGTTACTGTCCCAATTTTAGGTTTCTTTAATTGTGTGAGAAACGAGAAAGAACAGAACCTTGTGACGTTGCAGGACCACAGGGAAATCTACTACAGAACCTGCACAGACCTCCCCCACACACAGAGATCCTGGTCTGGTATGGAGACGAATATGGGAAAGCACTTGGTATCAAGTGGGGATACGCTGTGGAAAAATAACGCGCCAGCACTAGGTAATCAGGAATATGTGTGTTGTGTGGTTTTTACATCTCTATTGTCTTGTTACTGATGTTAAATTGCAAATATTGATAGATTTGCATACACCATTACAGGTCAACAAGAACTTAATATCACTAAACCTGACTTGCGTCAAAGGGCCGGATACATCAAACTGCAGTAACCAAAAATGCCGTATTAGTGCCCATATAAAAGTGCCTTATTATTATCGTGCAATGAATCAGCGTTGCAGTGCCAAAAATAAAGCTCTTTTTATCGGACCCTGTAGACGGACGTTCACAGAGGTACACATTTGGACTCGTTTATAATGTGAAATTATAATAAGGCTTTATTGTGCCTTTTCCTTCATCAGGAAATTCATCCAAACACAGGGGGGGAACAAAGCTTCTATTCACTTGGGAGTATTTCTAGTGAAACACTATGCAATAATTCACATCTCCCTTAGTCAAGCAGTTCTCGCAGCCCCAAAACACATAACATGAAATAAGCAGATATAAGCAGTCTCTTAAGAATAAAAGTCTTATCTGTTTCTTGGAGGGAAAATCTCACTTACTGGTTCAGCTTCAGGTGTAGTAGTTTTCCCTGTGTCTAGTAATCAGCTCTGCTGTGCGGAGCTCAAGACTGGTCAGCTGTCAGTCAGAGCTAAGGAGTCACTTCCTGTCTGAACAGACAGGTTTTTGTAAACAATCTAAATCAGGCAGGTGGTGTTTAGTAATTAACTACCAGAGGTTAACCACCACACTGCTGGATTAAAGGCACATTACTGAACAGGGATAAGTCCCCTGTTACAGACCCGTTTTAAGAGCATCGGAACTGATACAAAACAGTCATAATACCGCATTTTCAAGTAAAAACTGTCATACATCAAGTTCCAATATTTATCGGAACGGGATGAACGGCAGAAATACCACAAATATTTTATCACCTACTCCAGGCTGGCGTTAGCCCTGTCTTTCCTATGTAAACAATGGCCAATATACTGCCCATTATATACATGGGCACGATAAGCTAAACCAACATGGAATAGATGATAAAATAGTTATTAAAGTATATTACAGTACATATTAACCCCTTATAGTCCATGGGTCAACTAGTCATCGGTTTCCATGACTAGCTGACCACAAAGGGGATAATATACACATTACACTACACTACCTACCCCCCTTTGCCACATTAGTGGCTAGTAAAGCATGGTTAGTGCTTGGTTTGTCCCGCAGGCATAAACAAAACACTACGGCTCAGATACATCAAATTCTGTTAAAGTGGAATGAATATCGCACCCGGGGAAATAATAAACTAACGGGTCTTATTACCGCAATTTTAATGTGGTATATATCAAGAATGTGGTAATAATTTACTGGGTGCGATATTTGGGCCAATCTCGCGATATGGGAATGAACGCGATCGTTAATAATGTGTTACATACCGCATTGGGTTAATATTTCTATCATAGGCTTCTGTAATGTCTCTTATTACGGAAACCTATGATCAAAATAACATTAACCTGTTTCATACTTGTGGTTCCCAAGGTATACCACAGGCACCAAACGGTTAATACTTTATTTAAATGACCCCGTTAAAAAAGGCAACAAGAAACCTCCATCATATAGAAAATTAAAAGATCACTTGTGAGAACTTTCACATCTCTTAGACAGTTCTGCAACCCTGCTTTTCACCATTATCACCTAGCATACAGTGCTTCCACTGCAGCAAGGGCTACTGGGAAATGACATGCAAATGAGCACTGTGTCGCCTTTTGCCTGAAAACCATTTTTACATGGAACCTTTATACGCTAATACTTGCTGTTAACACAGCTTTTACGCACAGCATGGGGATATATGCAAAACCAAAGAAACCATGTCTGGTGCTTTGCATATAATCCGATGCTGTATTTGAAAGCTGTGTTAACAGCGAGCATTATCTTATAAGGGTTCAATGTAAAAATGGGTTTCAGGCAAAAGGTGACACATTGTGCTCATTTGCATATCATTTCCCAGAATCCCTTGCTGCAGTGGAAGCACTTAGAGAAAATAGGGGAGCAAGGAATTATGGAATGAACATAAAAACATCAAATGAACAAATACAAAGATATTATACAGTGGTGGGAAGGCTGCTACTTGTAACCTGCCCACCTAACACACACAAAAGAGCACAAGGGTTAATCACGACAGTCAATGCACTTACTGTATGTTCCAATGGGGGGAGGATGGCGGATGGAGTGGAAATATATATAATTTCCCTAATGAGACTTCCGCTTTGAAAAAGTCGCCTGTGTGCACCGAAACGCATCAGGGAGCATCATTACGCATCACGCACCGACATTACGTCATCACGCATGCGCACGAAGAGGCCGGATCGAGTGCGGAACAGCATTGCGGCCATCCAGCTCAGAAGACATTCTCTGGGACTTGTAAGACGCTTTTGTGAATTATCTGAGGTTCCCCTGGGTTCCTGCACGGACCACTGGCCCTCCACACCATTGAGGTTAATTGGAACTGCGGATCCTAATCACGGACAGACCAGAATGGTGGTGATATATTCACAAACTGCTATTATTTTACTTACCCTTGTGAGTGATTTTCTTCCCCCTCCCCTTCCTTTCCCAACAATAAATGTACGGTTGTACACTATGGGGCGTGCGCTCTCTCCTCTCTTTCTCATATATCTATATCACACACATAAATGAATACCGCATCAAACAACCAAAAGATGAATGCACTGTCTAAACCAAAGCAGAAAATAACTGAAAATATCAGAAATAATGTCTACTTGGCGGTGCTAGAGGAATATAATAATATGTAAACACGGAAAAAGAAAAAGAAACCTCTCAAATAGCACTCAGACGAATAATGCAAATAATAATAGTAATACATTTATTGAGTCAAAATATTAAGGAAAACAAAAAAAACAGCTGACTGAAGCCCTGGCTAACTGGACTCAAAGAAATATATAAATATAAATTGAATTCAAGGGAACTATATAATGAACATAAACCTCAATGAATAGAACCAATATGGGGACCAAGTACCCATAGTGATTCACAACTGGCCGGTCACAGGAGGTATAAGCATAGCACAGAAAAAAATAATAAATATACCAGGCAAACTAAGCTAATGTGTAGGGCTAAATAATAAAAATACCTATTGACATGAAACTATAAATATAGTACATAGCAGAAAACATAAAGGTAATTCAGTAACCCAAAATGGCTACAGAACAGGAGAGAGACTCATATATTTCCAACCAATATAATTACTGAATAATATCAGTGGTACTGCCCATTTAAAAGTGCCTTAATATATATATATATATTATATCCACTTACACGGCCCTGTGTAAGTGTTTCACACATCAGGGGTGTCTTTACTCCTTCTCCCTTGGTCAGTCCCATCCTTTTCTATTGGATCCACTGGAATCCCCGATGGGTGTAGGTATTGGGACCCCTTCGTCTCGGAGTGCGCACCCACAATCAATTGGGAGGCCAGAGAGACATGTTAGATTAAAATATGAAAATGTAATAATACAATAAACAATCCACACTCGCATGTCATAAAGTCCTAGTCCGCGACCGTGTAGTCCTAGGCTGCGAGCCTGGCCCTCTGTAAGAGATATATATTGATGACATCCTCTTAATTTGGAAGGGTGATGAGTTGGCCTTGCAGGATTTTTTTTCTATATATCAATACCAATAACCTTAATCTGGCCTTCACGTCAGAAAATAGCAGAGACAAAATCAACTTTCTAGCAAACCCCATCATTTGTTTAAAAAAAATTAATCACATGTAAAGCCTGTAAACAGGCATCAATGGAGAAGGTTCATTTTAAGTCACGAGTAACGGGATGGTTTTAAAATTGATCACTATATCAGCTGTCGGTCTTTTTTGTGGTCTATTTGCTGAAATGCCCATGTGGGCTCCAGTATGTGGAACGTTCCTCATGACCATTGAGGGTCTGCATAATGGAGCACTTGGGCAACATGAGGAAAAATGTTCAGACACACAATGTGTCCAGACATTTCAGTTTGGTCCATGGTGGGAGTCCTCTGGGGTTAATATATAGAGGGATAGAAGTAGTACCACAGAGCTGGAGGGGAGGAGACAGGCTGAAAAAGTTGTCAAACAGAGACGTACTGGATCTACAAATTGAAAACGTTGAATCCAGAGGGTCTCAACATCGACATTGACCTTAGGGCTTTTATCTGAGGGAGCCATACCTTCAATTATTTTAGTATATCACTAGAGGTTCCTCACTCCCAGAGACATCCCCTCTTTCTAGCTGCATCAGCCTGTTTTCCTTTATTCACCACTGTGTGGAATTTTCTAAATGGTGGTAAATGGGAATAGATTATGCAAGAATTTTTTGTCCCCAAATGAGGAATTTGTAACACCTTGAAGTATGTAACTAGTTGGGTGCATTAACCATAGATCTCCCTCTCAATATATGGGGAGTGGAGTTATGTAAGGATAGAGAACAAGTCAGGTGTAATATATTATATAAATCATATCAGTTTTTTTAGTATAATCTGTGCGGTGGAGTTTCGAGTTTACCACTGGGGTGTATTTTATTGCCTGACTTTCCCTACTAATATCAATTTCTGATTTTCAGTAATGGCTTGAATAGAATTGCATTAGGCCGTAAGGAACGGATTAGCTAAAGAACTGGCAGAACCAGCATTACTGTTAATGAATCTAGTATGAAGACTCGTGACAGAATTACGTTAGGGGTTAAACATAAGCGTATGTAAGCAACTGATCTCCATTCGCATTATTATTGTTTTTATAGTAGCAATAGTTGTTCGCCCAAGACTGAAAATATTTGTGTAAAACTGATGATTTTCATTAGACTACTGGCTTCCTAAAGCATTACAAATATATGCAAATCCTTATGGATTAGGACATGAAGTAATTTATCTTGCCCCAAATGGATTCATATTTGTTTTAATAATTGTTTGAATAATGGTTCTGAATGTGGAATGTGATAAGGAGTTAAATGGCTGAGTTAAAGTACAGACAAGACACTGTGTACTCATAGATTTTTCTAATCTGTGAAGGTGATGAGCAAATCAGCTGTTTAAGGATTTTATGTTTGTGACAAATAACTGCTAACTGTTATAAGTTTATCCGAGTGTTATCTGAGAGAGAATTGAGGGAAACATCACAGTGGAAGTGTGCCAGAGGGAAGGGGTTAATGGATTAATCATTCCAAAGAGAGGAATGTTTTGGAATATAGGTGAAAGGTTTTTCATCCACCATATTGAGCCACTAAATATGTGGGGGCTATATGAACATCCCATATGGTTAATAGGTACAAAGATGTGTATCAGTATGGACTACAACGGCACAGTTTTATTGCATTACTCTTTTTAAATACTGAGGACATTATGTGAACACTGATTTGAATACCATGATGACATCACAGATGTCAGCTGGGATGCTTGGCAAAGCTTACACCACTCATCCTTACAAATTAATTAGTAGCACCCTAATTGTATCTACAACCTTGTGGCCATGGACAACGAGCGCCTATTTATACTATGGACTAATTTCCAAGCAACATCTTTGAGCCTGACGAAGCCAAACTATTGAATCGCGTTGCTCAGCTTTCTGTTCCAGGGAGGCCACCGTAGCAGTCCGTCCGGATTGTGAATCGGCTGTGCCCCGGAGCTGTGTACTGGACGCGGGAGCAGGGATATTGTAGCATCGGAGCGGGCATGGACTACACGGTCACGGCCTAGGACTTTGACATGCGAGTGTGGCTTAATTATTGCATTATTAAATTTTCATATTTTAATCTAACACATCTCTCTGGCCTCGCAATTGATTGTGGGGGCGTACTCCGAGAAGAAGGGGTCCCAATATCTATACCAATCAGGGATTTCAGTGGATCCAATAGAGAAGGACGGGACTGACCAAGGGGAGGAGTAAAGACACCCTTGATGTGGGCAACACTTAGACAGGGCCGTGTAAGTGGATATATATATATATATATATATATATATATATATATATATACACTGCTGTGCCAGCCTTTATTCTAAAACTTCTCGGTGGTTCCATGTCCTGAATACCCTGCGGGTTGAACTGCGGTTGATCTGTTTAATTAGAATGGTTCGGATTTAATTGGGGGCAATTCTTCGCGTATACGCCAGGTGGCAGATATTCATAAATTGACCTTGGTACTGAACAAGTTACTTTATCAATTTAGGCGTTTCATAATAAAAACTCAATGCTCTGTGTCTTTTTCACATTACTTACTGTACAGTATTTCTCACTGCACAATCGATCGCCGGACAGAAACAATGAGTACACCGCAGTACGTTTGCAAAAGACCTGACTACACATATGCATACGTAATTTGGTCGGCAATTAATGCAGCAGCTGATAACATGGCCACAGTTTGTGAAATATATCAATAGTTTATCGCAAATTATGACTTTTTACAAATTTTCACCTGCTGCTCGTGTGTGTAAGCGTGCGATAAGGAAAAAGTTAAGTAGCGATCTGTTTTTTTTTTCCGTATTACCCCTGCACACGGAGTTAGAGCAGGGTATTAGTGTGTGGTGCCAGATTTTTCCAGTATCTTTGATCATGGAGACTTCAAAAGGAGAAAGGTCAGATTTAATGAACATAAGATTCGTCAATCCCAGTCCAGCAATGTAACAGCGCCTGGACCGGCACCAGCACCAGCTTACAATAACGGTCTGACTGTCAGTGAAATCTTGGTGACGGCAACCCTTGCTATCAGTCCCCGCCAGGATACCTACAAAACTTCCAGCATGAGCCTGATTTTACGTACAGATACCAGCAAGCTTGCATGTACCAAAAAGATTTCCAGCTTCATCAGCTGTCAACTACAGGTGTAGCAGACCCGCTGTCACCTGTCACGTACGTGTATAATGAAGACTACGGGACTGACCGTGGCTCATCGCCACCCGTTTGGCAAAGTCTATAATGAAGGTAAATACGGTATCATTTATTACTTTAACTACCTGTATTACAGTACACTACCTGTATTACACTAGAGTACATATTACAGTACTTACACGACCTGCAGTTCAAGCTGCCATATTTTATTCTTTTTTTTAAATAGCAATACATTATGCACACAGACAAGTGATTAGTTACTGCAGATCGGTCCGTTCTCCTGTAATCAATCGCTTTGCTCATGGTTATTTAGTTCTATTATTTTATTCACAATTCTAGAAAATGTAGTCCAGCACTATGATTGGCTGAGCAGTTTCTACAGTACAATACATACTGAACAATTGGTGGACAGCTACACACCCCCAAGTCTTACTACAGTAACAAGACAACAGTAATGCAACCGCTTATCACCTCCCCCCCCCCCCCCGAGCCATTCATTAAAATTCTTGTAGCCTTCTTGAAGGAACCATTATGTGAAATGTTGTACGGTACTTACTGTACTGTATGTTTTATAAAATGTGAAACAATGAAACGATTTTTTTAAAATTCAACTTTTTTTGGAGTGAAAACATTATTTTATATATAGAAGTGAATAGAGAAGAATATTCTCTGCCAGTGCTCCAAGTTAAATAATTTGCTTCTCCTTGGAAATAATTAAAAGCTATATAGCATAATCATCATTTCAAATGCACCTTTGTTGGAGGATCCAGGTAAATATTGTGAGTAAAAACTGTAAAAAAGGTCAATAATGCTCATTGTTAGGGGTGTGGGTAAAACATAGAAAAGGGATGTCAAGGGAACCTAAGTAAACCAGGAACCCTGACCCCTATCTAAATAATAACTCCAACAACAACCCTTAGAGCTAGACCATATAGATAAGGAACAGTGTCAAAGACATATTACTCACAACCCTTATATGTGCGGTCCATCTGGTCCTGGCGTGCTCTCAGCCCGACGTGTATAATGGTAGAAAATCCCTCTTGATAGGGGGAAAGATGGCGGTGCACCGCGTGCCAGCAAGTGCCTCATACGTTCCGGAAGCAGGAAGTAAAACGGAAGCTGGATGGCGATTTCAGTAGAAAAATTTAATGAACAGCAAAGACATCAATAAAAAGAAAAAATCATCTTGAGAAGGAACTCTGGCGCGTTTCATGCATCTACTGCACTTTGTCAAAGAGTAATGGCCCTTCTCGGATGCTGACATTTGAAGGAGATCATTGTTACGATTGTGCTCGCCACAATCCGGGACCGGACCGCGGGGCTGAGGTTGGGTTATATAATCACCGACCTTAGACCACGCAGACTGATCCAGAGTGCGCAGTTCATAGTCATACATCGCAGGGTCAGGAGTGGAGAAGGCAGCATCGTCGTTATTCAAGCAGGAGTTCGGCAACAGGTAGTCAGGAGTTCCCCGCTTCAGCTTAGGAGCGTGAGCGCGGGAGTTACCTCTTTGTGAGGAGCGGCCTCGGCCCATGACGCCGGTCTCAGCAGGGGGAGACAGCAGGCTGGCCGAAGTACACCGCAGGGCAGCGTCGGGAAACCAAAGCTTCAGCACAGAAGTCAGGAACGGGCCCCTGCATGGAACTAGCAGGCGGCCTCAGGAAAAAACACGTCAGAAGAGAAGTCAGGAGCGGGCCCCCGCATGGAACTAGCAGGCGGCCTCAGGAAACAACGCTTCAGCAGAGAAGTCAGGAACGGGCCCCCGCATGGAACTAGCAGGCGGCCTCAGGAAACAGGATACAAGCCAGGGTGGCTTGTGGCAGAGACAGTAACGTGTCCAGGGTAGGAAATTATGCTCGGCACTGTTTCAGTGCCAACGCCCAGGGTATAAAGGACGGAGATCCAATCATAGGAGGAGGGTGTGTGAGCATTCCTCCAATGATGGAGCACAGGCAGAAGCTGCAATGAGAAGCAGCACATGTGCCATTGATTGCCAGAGGAAGCTTGCAACTGCATAGGTCTGCAAGGCTATAGTCAAAGCCAGTAGTGGATTCCTTACAGTACCCCCCCCCCTTCAGGTGAGACCTCCGGACGAACAGGAACCATCACAGATTTGGGGGACATGGAATTGTTCCTAAACCTCCTTAGGCGAGAGGTGGCGTTGAAAGCCCATAGTTTGTTGGGATTCCTTACAGTACCCCCACCACTGGATGAGAAGCCTGAGTGGACAGGACCATTCATAGGTCTAGGAGACATTGAGTTGTTCCTGAAGTGTCTCCGGTGAGAATTAGGTCCACAATCCAGGTGTACATTGGCGAGTGCCATAAAAGACAGCGGTGGCACTGCAGTTCTTGGTACATGGACAATGGGACCTGAGGGCTCCGGAATGGGAACATCAGAAGGGCAGTAGCCAGGTGTCCGGTGCATAGTAATAGTCCAAGAGTACGGGACACAGGACACAGATTGTCGGACAAAAATGGCAGAGGGACCTTCAGAGAAGGCAATGTCTTTGGTGAAATCAGCACGGAGGAAGTTGCGAGAGTCTTTAGCTTCCAAGGAATTCCGGGTGATGATTAGCGAGGGAATGGGGCGGGAGGGTTCACTACACACTATTGCAGCGGTACTTTTGATACAAAGCAGGGTTGCTATCCCAAGCAATTTGCGAGAGTCTGTAGCAGTGTGTATGCAACTCATGGTACTGGCAGTTGAAGGATCCGCTTCCTTTGGTTTGTGATCTTTAGAGAGAATCAACTCCGAAATTGTGGCCATGGCGAAGGACATAATAAGCATGTCTATACCCATAGTGGAACCATAGAGAACAGGGACGGACGCTTCAGGTAAAGCGACGAGGTCCAGTAAGGGTGTCTTCGCTTAGAGAAAGGCCAAATGCCATCCAGAAAGGGCACTTTAGGCACCGCACAGAGACCTGCGAGTAAGGAGTCTGTTTGAAAGGTGAGAAAACAGATTTTATCCAAAAAAACAGGCAGGCGGTTAAGCGGTGCATCAGCCTTAGGAATAATAGTCTTGAGGTTAATGCTGGGTACCTCCAACACAGAGAAAGAAAACAGAGAACTAGAGCTTGGCTTAGGAGTGGAGGTCCCAGGTACCCAGGTCTCGCATGATAATATGGGAGAAGCAATGCTAAATATTACTGTTTTAAACATAGGGTTCTTAACATGCCCATTACTCTCATGGCTGCTATAGAATGCTTGTGTTGGACACAGTGTTGTCCCAAGGTGGTCGGATCGGTACCTTTCTTGATTACACTTTTGTGTTCAATAAATCGTTGCTTGAGCATTCTAGTTGTCTTTCCGATATATAACAGGCCACAGGGGCACTTAATGAAGTAAACTACATGTGTGGTTCTGCATGTTATCCTGTGTCAGGTTTTATATCAGCACCTGTATGTGGATGACAGAATGTATCTCCAGTGCAAAGGCTATTACAAATGGAACAACTGCAACACCTATAATTTCCTGGTTTCCCATAGCTTAAAAAGAGGTCACCTTGTTTCAGCAACCCCACTTTCTGTTTCTGTTTAGTTCCACCAGAAGGAAACACACCTTTTGTGGCACCCATGTCATCTCGTCGGGGACTTTTTAATTACAGGTGTGTTTTTTTTTTTTTAATAAGAAAGTAGTCACTGGTGTGGCCTGTGGCTCCTATTCCTTTCAAACTTTGGGTACATAGAAGTGAGCCATTTGTTTCATAAATTTCTGTCCACCTCAAACTGTAGAGAAGAAAGAAAAGACAAGTCACATTATTAACAACTTGTATCTTTTTTCAGCTCTTCCTTTATAAAATAGACATTACTTTGAGACTGAGGTGGATGACAAAATGTATCTCCATTGCAAAGGCTATTACAAATGGAACAAATGCAACACCTATAACCACTTACTGTCCCAATTTTAGGTTTCTTTAATTGTGTGAGAAACGAGGAAGAACAGAACCTTGTGGCGTTGCAGGACCACAGGGAAATCTACTACAGAACCTGCACAGACCTCCCCCCACACACAGGGCTCCTGGTCTGGTATGGAGATGAATATGGGAAAGAGCTTGGTATCAAGTGGGGATACGCTGTGGAATAGTAACGCGCCAGCACAAGGTAATCAGGAATGTGTGTGTTGTGTGGTTTTTAAATCTCTATTGTCTTATTACTGATGTTAAATTGCAAATATTGATAGATTTGCATACACCATTACGGGTCAACTAGAACTTAATATCACTAAACCTGACTTGAGTCAAAGGGCCGGATACATCAAGCTGCGGTAACAAAAAATGCTGTATTACCGCCCATATAAAAGTGCCTTATTATTATCGTGCAATGAATCAGCGTTGCAGCGCCAAAAATAAAGCACTTTTTATCAGACCTGTTTAAAAGCATCGTAACTGATACAAAACAGGCATAATACCGCATTTTCAAGTAAAAACTGTCATACATCAAGTTCCAATATTTATCGGAACGGGATGAACAGCAGAAATACCGCAAATATTTTATCACCTACTCCAGGCTGGCGTTAGCCCTGTCTTTCCTATGTATATAATGGCCAATATACTGCCCATTATATACATGGGCACGATAAGCTAAACCAACATGGAATAGATGATAAAATAGTTATTAAAGTATATTACAGTACATATTAACCCCTTAGTAGTCCATGGGTCAACTAGTCATCGGTTTCCATGACTAGCTGACCACAAAGGGGATAATATACACATTACACTACCTACCACCCTTTGCCACCTTAGTGGCTAGTAAAGCATGGTTAGTTCTTGGTTTGTCCCGCAGGCATAAACAAAACACTTCGGCTCGGATACATACAATTCTGTTAAAGTGGAGTGAATATCGTACCCGGGGAAATAATAAATTAACGGGTGTTATTACCGCAATTTTAATGTGGTATATATCAAGATTGTGGTAAGAATTTACTGGGTGCGATATTTGGGCCAATCTCGCGATATGGGAATTAACGCGATCGTTAATAATGTGTTACATACCGCATTGGGTTAATATTTCTATCATAGGCTTCTGTAACAGACCGGACTGGTGGGGATATATTCACAAACTGCTATTATTTTACTTACCCTTCTGAGTGATTTTCTTCCCCCTCCCCTTCCTTTCCCAACAATAAATGTACGGTTGTACACTATGGGGCGTGCGCTCTCTCCTCTCTTTCTCATATATCTATATCACACACATAAATGAATACCGCATCAAACAACCAAAAGATGAATGCACTGTCTAAACCAAAGCAGAAAATAACTAAAAATAACAGAAATAATGTCTACTTGGCGGTGCTAGAGGAATATAATAATATGTAAACACAGTAAAAGAAAAAGAAACTTCTCAAACAGCACTCAGACGAATAATGCAAATAATAATAGTAATATTTATTGAGTCAAAATATTAAGGAAAACAAAAAAAAAAAACAGCTAACTGAAGCCCTGGCTAACTGGACTCAAAGAAATATATAGATATAAATTGAATTCAAGGGAACTATATAATGAACATAAACCTCAATGAATAGAACCAATATGGGGACCAAGTACCCATCGGATTCACAACCTGCTATTTCAATTATGTATTGTTAGGATATGTTTTACAGATATGCTCTGTTGACCTTTTTGTGCAAACTAACATACGCATTGAATGCCTGTGCCTTTTAGGTATTCCCCTTATTTATTTAGTTGCGATGTACATTGCGCACGCGCGCCACTGCTACATAAGGCAGTAATGATCAGCATCATACATGAGACGCCAACTGAGACCACTGTCGTTCAGTGCTGATGTCATAATTGATTAGCTAGTGTGGGATACTGACGCTTAGTCAGGGTCAATACTTGTCCTTGTAGGACTGTAATCTCATCCGCGAGAGATCCCTGTTTTTTCAGTGCGTCTTGCAAGTCTCTTCTCAGGGAATTTATCTGCATGCTTTGCTTTCTCTGAGCTTGCTTCCACATTTTTATTGCATTGTGAAGCACTATGAACTTCTTTGCTTGGGCCACAGTTACTTGTTTCAGTTTCTGGACCTTCTTGTGCTCCTTTTTGTGCTGCGTCACCTGGGTTCTAAGCTTGGCCTTTAGCGTTGCTGTGGTGATGCTCAGGGTAGCCTTCAGTTTCTCATGCGGCTTTGCAGGGACATACTGGGTCATCAGACGTTCCTGCAGCACTTGAATTTCTTTAACACCCTGCAAATTGTCTTCTTGCAGAGTTCGCTGCTTCTCCTCTGCCTTCTCGAGGTGCGTACGCAGACCTTGCAGTTGGTTCTGCAGTCGGTGCTCTGCTTCAAACTTCTCACCTTCCAAAAGTCTATTTATTTCTTTAAGCTCGTGCAGCTTTTCATTTTTTTCCTTGACGTCGTTTGTCAAATTAAAATTTTCTTCTTCGAGTTTTACGTTTTTTCTTTGTAATCTTAAATGTTCTCCTTTTTCAGTCTCTGTACTATTCAGGGCCTCTTTGCAGACCTCCTTCCATTTACGCAATTCTGCTTTGAGAATGACAGTCTCCTGGCGTGAGACATCCTTCTCTAGGTTAAGGGTCTGAAGCTCCATCTGGGAGACTTGGAAATTTGGATTAAGACTGACAATCGTTTCTTTAGAAATGTCCAGCTCCTCAGTGAGACTGTGAAGTTCCTTTCTGGAAACTTCCAGGTCTGTGCGGCAGCTGTTGGTCTCATGATGTGAGACATCCAGTGCTCTGCGGAGTGTCTGAACCTCTTTCTGAGATATGTCCACCTCTATCCAGACACTGTTGACCTCCTGTTGTGAGGCATTCAGCTCTATGCGAAGAGTTTGAACCTCTTGCTGGAAGACTGTCATCTGCTTCAGTGCCTCCTCATACTTCCGCTTCAGCTGAGTCACCATTTTATCAGATTGGCTCTGCTTTTCATCCATGGCGGAAATAGTAGCATTTGCAGTATCTAGCTCAGTCTTGAGATCGTCCAATTCTGGCCTGGCTAAAGAGTAAATTGTGAGCACATCTTTTTGTAGCTTCACGTTATTTTTCAGTAGCTCCGCGTAACCATCTTTCTTTTGATTCAATTGTTCACGGAGTAGATCACAGTCACGCCTGGCAATTTTCAGGGCGTCTTCAGGGTTGACCAAGGGATCGTCACTCACTAGTTCCGGCTCCGCTTCCCTGGGATTGAGGTTGAGGGTTCCTCATTGTTGGCACCGGACAGACACTTCTTTGGGGTACACGACTTCTGCCTTGGGCCCTCTGGATATTCGGTTAACCGCGGGAAGGCTGCAGGGCAACTCTGTCCCCCTTTTTCTCCACAAGATCTGCGGACGTGTCTGTTCCTTCCACGGTAAGTGAAGAACCGCTTTTCTTTTTCTTTTTTCGCCTTTTTGTTTTGGACGACACCGTCCCTTCAGGAATACTGGGGTCTCCATCTTCATTTGAAATTTTAGCAGCGTCACTGGATCCACCCGGCTTTCCTTGCAACTGTAATAGCTGACGGAAATATTTGGTGATCCACTGCTCCCGCTCTGTCTCCTGTTGATCATATTCATCATCAAAGAGAGCGGTCTTTTCTCTTCGCGCCGAGTTCAGACACTCCCACCATTCTTGGGGTGTTTTGTGGGTGTGACTCGGTTTGGGTTCCCCGCAAGAGATGTCTTCCTCCTTATTGGACTGGAAGGGCCACTATTCCATGGGGTAGCGTTCATTACAGGAACGCTGCATCTTGTCCTCCATTTTTAGGCTATCAGGTGTAATTTTCTTCCTGACCTCAAGAGGCGCTATTGCAGCTGTTGCCACTGTATTTGCTAGAACCCCCAATTGTGGTAGTCCTACAGATGGGCATATTTTTCTTGTAGAGGTCGTAGCTCTCACAGGCATCTCTGTAGACTTTTCTTTCTTGGATAAGTTTTACAATATCAGCAGTACTGTGCATGCATTTTCTCTTATCAGGTATACTGTACAAGATGTGCAGTTGCTAGGTAAAAACTTCTATGTGCCTTACACCATTTACTTGCTAGGTGAAATCCCTCAGCTTCAGCAACAGAATTTGGTTTTCTGCCTGAGTTCAGTAATTTTCAGTCTCATCTTTGGGTATTATGGCATTCACACTTCACACTTTGGGTGTCTGTTTTGCTCCCAAGATATATCTATGCAGACTTTTTTTACTTGCAGAAAAAAAAAACATTCTTTGCAGTGGACTATCTTTCATTCCCGGCAGGGTGACTCAACATTCAGCAATTGGTTTTGAAAAACCTTTTACACAGTTCAGAAATCACTTTTTCCCCTATAGGGCAATTTTACACTCAGCATTTGTTTGCTAAAAATTCCCCTGCTTCAGCACGGTCTTGTATCAATTTTCACACTTTTCTGCATATACTCAATTCACAGCTGGTAGCCCTATGCGATGTGGCAACCTTTATTTGCAAAATCAGTACCACTCGTTGGTCACCATCTGTATTCACTGCTACAGCGAAACTTTTTGAAAACAACAAACACCTATCCCTTTTTAAGGGCTGACTCACTTCTTGAACCCTGACTATAGCTGGAAGGCAAAACCCCTATTTCAATGACCATATTACACTTTGTGATAGGCAAAAAAGGATTAGCTGTTTCAGCAGTCTCTCTCCTCTTGGGATTGGGGCAAAGAGTCCATCTGTGTTTTTGTAAGTTTCAATGCAGTGTAAGTTTCAGTGGTGTGTCCCTTTAACTCTAATCTCTGCTGCATGAGGTTTTTTTTTTTTTTTTAAAGTTGTTTAGACTGTTTGTAGGCAAAAAGCATAACAAAAAATTTCACATAAAAATCTCCGGTCCTTTTTAACTACAAAGACACCTCTTGTCCCACCTCGGACACCATATGTAGACAGACGTTCACAGAGGTACGCACTTTGGAGACATTATAAGGTGAAATTATAATAGGCTTTATTGTGCCTTTTCATCAGGAAAGTATCCAAACACAGGGGGAGGGAAAAACGTTATATCTACGGCGCTAAGCCAAAGGCAGAAATGTATGTGAAATGTAATAGCATCTAAAAAAAATAATAAGTATATTATACAACCAGTTGAAGGATGAACTCCGCTGGAACTCTTCCCATGAAGACGGTAAGTCATGCAATGGATACAAAAACAAACATAGTGTGATACAGTAACTACCAAGACACACAACACTCCTCACAGTTAGAAGACAAACAATTGCTGAGACAGCTGACTGATGAATAAAAAATATAACATTTAATACAATTTAAAACACTAAAAAATGAAGGGTCATGTCTGCACTGCAACCACAGTAGAAATGCCCGCTTACCAGACACTCAAAATATGAAGGCGGTGGATAAATCTGAGAGTATCCCCACTCTTACGGGCCAAACACGTGTCCTGACGCCTGAAATGGTGGACAGGAACCTAGGAGAGGAGCCCTCCCTGCCTTCCACACCACAGACCTCCGCACGATGGACCCACCGGGCCGCGTGTCACGGGAGAGCCGTCGTCACGTGCGCTGCATCGTCGCAGGATGCACGCCGACAGCAGCAGCCCAGTGGTGTGATACAGGTCCAGATCAGTGCAGCGGCAGCCGCAAACTAGAACCGCAACCGGGAGACGTCCGTGGAGCTGGTGAAACCGGTGTAGTTGATGCCGTGATATCAGCTGTACAAACGTAGACCACCCTACGCGTTTCGGAAGACTGCGCTTCCTTCCTCAGAGGTAAAAAAGTAGTTCCTCAGCCGTGCAATGTCCTCAAATATATAGTCCCGAATTAAAGGTATACACAACCAATGTGAGAGTGGACATGCGCAATGGTTCAAATACTAAACCACAAGTCCCAGCAACATTACAAAAAGACATACAACTTAACAATTATATGACACATACAAATAATAACAAAGAACTAATATAAAATGAACACTAATCGTGGCTACCTATATAGAGAACAAGAAAAAGAAAAATTATACAAAGGAATTATACATAATATACAGATGTTGACATAAACTTCCTAATATTAATCCCCAAAGGGATATGGAGCTCATAGATAGGTGTTATACACCAAGGAATTCTATACCGCAACACAGAGATCCTGATATATGAACCAATGTGTAGTGGACAGTGTGCAAAAGGGCAAGACATGAAATATGTACGGACCGCTAGCTCGAGTCCCAAGCAGGACGCAATGCATTATCAGATAATCAGCGCCAGGCACAAACTCGACCCACGCTATAATAAAAAAACTATAATTGTACTAAAAACTATATGTATCTATAGTGCATCATATATTAATATAGTGTATGAATGGTGTGATCTAAAGTAAATGTGAGTTATATATTGTGAACCCTTTATTAGGGATAGGATATTTACATAATCCCCTTGAATAAAGTACCCATATGTCTATACTAAAAAGAACAGAGTGGCCAAAAACCGTGATTTATTTATTAACTAAAAATGCCTTGAGGTCGAACTCAATGTTGAGACCCAGAGGTGTCAGGGTCTTAAGCTCGTATATCCAGAATGACTCTTTTCTCCCTAGGAGGCTATTAATATTGCCTTCTCGCCAATTGGGTGTGAGTGCCTCTATGGCCACACATTTCAGTCCGGTGGGGTCCCTGTTGTGTACCTGGAGAAAGTGATTCGATACATTGTGTGTAATCAAACCTCTAGTGATATTGTACACGTGTTCATACAGACTTCATGGGAAGTGTTCCAGTGGAGTTCATCCTTCAACTGGTTGTATAATATACTTATTATTATTTTTATATGCTATTACATTTCACATACATTTCTGCCTTTGGCTTAGCGCCGTAGATATAACGTTTTTTCCTGTCTCTAGATCTGACCTGGGGGGTCAGAGTTATATCATAGGCTGCAGGCCACTTCTCTGATTAGCGCTGCCTTTTTTTCCGTTGTCTACAAACACAGGGGGGGAACAAAGCTTCTATCCACTTGGGAGTATTTCTAGTGAACTCCTATGCAATTAATTCACATCTCCGTTAGTTAAGCATTTTCTCCCAGCCCCAAACACATAGCATGCAATAAGCAGATATAAGCAGTCTTTTAAGAATGAAAGTCTTATCTGTTAGCTGCTTTAGAATAAACTTCTCTGCTCTCCTGGAACTGCACCCATGCGTGCACAGAAAATATCAGCATCCAGGTTTAGAAGTCTTATTTGGTGTCTTGTAATCAGCTATGCTGGGCAGAGCTCAAGACCGGTCAGCTTCAGAGGTCTGTGTTCTCTTGGGCAATCTCTCCTGGGAGACTCAAGAACACTGCTCTGTCTCTCCAAAATTCAGCTCTCAGTCAGAGCTAAGGAGTCACTTC
The DNA here is from genome assembly GCA_036426205.1 of Ascaphus truei. Lineage (NCBI taxonomy): Eukaryota > Metazoa > Chordata > Amphibia > Anura > Ascaphidae > Ascaphus > Ascaphus truei. The sequence goes on from WSYH01001353.1 coordinate 26,955, forward strand.
CTGTCTCACAAGACAGGCTTTTTCTACTACCTGTAATCAGGCAGGTGGTGCTAGTTAATTTGCTACCAGCAGTTAACCACCACACTGCTGGATTAGAGGCACATTTTTGAACGGGGATATGTCCCCTGTTACAGTGTAGGTATTGTTACCCCTTAGTCTCGGAGTGCGCCCTCACAATCAATTGGGAGGCAAGAGAGACGTGTTAGATTAAAATATGAAGATGTAATAATGCAATGAACAATCCACACTCACATGTCATAACGTCCTAGGCTGCGACCGTGTAGTCCTAGGCTGCGAGCCTGGCCCTCTGGAAGAGATATATGTTGATGACATCCTCTTAATTTGGAAGGGTGATGAGTTGGCCTTGCAGGATTTTTTTTTATATATCAATACCAATAACCTTAATCTGGCCTTCACGTCAGAAAATAGCAGAGACAAAATCAACTTTCTAGCAAACCCCATCGTTTAAAAAAATTAAAAAATCACATGTAAAGCCTGTAAACAGGCATCAAAGGAGAAGGTTCATTTTAAGTCACGAGTAACGGGATGATTTTAAAATTGATCGCTATATCAGCTGTCAATCTTTTTTGTGGTCTATTTGCTGAAATGCCCATGTGGGCTCCAGTATGTGGAACGTTCCTCATGACCATTGAGGGTCTGCATAATGGAGCACTTGGGCAACATTAGGAAAAATCTTCAGACACACAATGTGTCCAGACATTTCAATTTGGTCCATGGTGGGAGTCCTCTGAGGTTAATATATAGGGGGATAGAAGTAGTACCACAGAGCTGGAGGGGAGGAGATGGGCTGAAAAAGTTGTCAAAAAGAGACGTACTGGATCTACAAATTGAAAATGTTGAATCCAGAGGGTCTCAACATCGACATTGACCTTAGGGCTTTTATCTGAGGGAGCCATACCTTCAATTATTTTAGTATATCACTAGAGGTTCCTCACTCCCAGAGACACTCCTCTTTCTAGCTGCATCAGCCTGTTTTCCTTTATTCACCACTGTATGGAATTTTCTAAAAACTGGTGGTAAATGGGAATAGATTATGCAAGGATTTTTTGTGTCCCCAAATGAGGAATTTGTAACACCTTGAAGTATGTAACTAGTTGGGTGAATAACCATAGTTCTCCCTCTCAATATATGAATTAGTAGCACCCTAATTGTATCTACAACCTCGTGGCCATGGACAACGAGTGCCTATTTATACTATGGACTAATTTCCAAGCAACATCTTTGAGCCTGACGAAGCCGAACCATTGAATTGCGTTGCTTAGCTTTCTGTTCCAAGGAGGCCACTGTAGCAGTCCGTCCGGATTGTGAATTGGCTGTGCCCCGGAGCTGTGTACCGGACACGGGAGCAGGGATATTGTAGCGTCGCAGCGGGCATGGACTACACGTCACGGCCTAGGACTTTGACATGCGAGTGTGGATTGTTTATTGCATTATTACATTTTCATATTTTAATCTAACACATATCTCTGGCCTCGCAATTGATTGTGGGGGCGCACTCCGAGGAGAATGGGTCCCAATATCTACACCAATCGGGGATTTCAGTGGATCCAATAGAGAAGGACGGGACGGACCAAGGGGACGAGTAAAGACACTCCTGATGTGTGCAACACTTAGACAGGGCCGTGTAATTGGTTAGATATATACTGCTGTTCCAGCCTTTATTCTAAAATTTCTCAGGGGCATGGTGGTTCCATGTCCTGAATGCCACACTGAGTAAATGGTGCATCCCCTGTGCTCATGCTGCATTCGTGCCGCCCGGCACCCGTGGGTTGAACTGCGGTTGATTTGTTTAATTATAATGGTTCAGATTTAATTGGGGGCAATTCTTCGCGTATCCGCTAGGTGGCAGATATTCATGAAATGTAATGAATTCTAATGTGTACACTACTGTACATGTGCTACAGTAATGTGTCGACTTGCAGTTGTTTAAAAAAAAAAACACAGTGGTCTATTGTAAATTGACCTTGGCACTGAACAAGTTACTTTATCAATTTAGGCGTTTCATAATAAAAACTCAATGCTCTGTGTCTTTTTCACATTACTTACTGTACAGTATTTCTCACTGCACAATCGCTCGCCGGACGGAAACAATGTGTAAACCGCAGTACGTTTGCAAAAGACCTGACTGCACATATGCATACGTAATTTGGTCGGCAATTAATGCAGCAGCTGATAACATGGCCACAGTTTGTGAAATCTATCAATATTTTATCGCAAATTATGACTTTTTACAAATTTTCACCTGATGCTCGTGTGTGTGTAAGCGTGCGATAAGGAAAAAATTAAGTAGCGATCTGTTTTTTTTCTCCCCTGTATTACCCCTGCACACGGAGTTAGAGGAGGGTATTAGTGTGTGGTGCCAGATTTTTCCAGTATCTTTGATCATGGAGACTTCAAAAGGAGAAAGGTCAGATTTAATGAACATAAGATTCGTCAATCCCAGTCCAGCAATGTAACAGCGCCTGCACCGTCGCCAGCACCAGCTTACAATAACGGTCTGACCGTCAGTGAAAACCTGGTGACTGGCAACCCTTGCTATCAGTCCCCCCCAGGATACCTACAAAACTTCCAGCATGAGCCTGATTTTACGTACAGATACCAGCAAGCTTGCATGTACCAAAAAGATTTCCAGCTTCATCAGCTGTCAACTACAGGTGTCGCAGACCCGGTGTCACCTGTCAAGTACATGTATAATGAAGACTACGGGACTGACCGTGGCTCATCGCCACCCGTTTGGCAAAGTCTATAATGAAGGTAAATACGGTATCATTTATTACTTTAACTACCTGTATTACACTAGAGTACATATTACAGTACTTACACGACCTGCAGTTCAGGTTGCCGAATTTTATTCTTTTTTTAAAATATCAATACATTATGCACACAGACAAGTGATTAGTTACTGCAGATCGGTCCGTTCTCCTGTAATCAATCGCTTTGCTCATGGTTATTTAGTTCTATTATTTTATTCACAATTCTAGAAAATGTAGTCCAGCACTATGATTGGCTGAGCAGTTTCTACAGTACAATACATACTGAACAATTGGTGGACAGCTAGGCGCATGCGTGTATGTTTCATGGTACCTTTTTGAAACGCATATGCGTATCATCACATCCCCCACCCCCAAGTCTTACTACAGTAACAAGACAACGGTAATGCAACCGCTTATCAACCCCTCAACCCCCGCCAAGCTATTCATTAAAATTCTTATAGCCTTCTTGAAGGAACCGTTATGTGAAATGGTATACGGTACTTGCTGTACTGTATGTTTTATAAAATGTGAAACAATGAAACGATTTTTTTAAAATTCAACTTTTTTTGGAGTTAAAACATTATTTTATATATAAAAGTGAATAGAGAAGAATATTCTCTGCCAGTGCTCCAAGTTAAATAATTTGCTTCTCCTTGGAAATAATTAAAAGCTATATAGCATAATCATCATTTCAAATGCACCATTGTTGGAGGATACAGGTAAATATGGGGAGTAAAAACTGTAAAAAAGGTCAATAATGCTCATTGTTAGGGGTGTGGGTAAAACATAGAAAAGGGATGTCAAGGGAACCTAAGTAAACCAGGGACCCTGACCCCTATCTAAATAATAACTCCAACAACAACCCTTAGAGCTAGACCATATAGATAAGGAACAGTGTCAAAGACATATTACTCACGACCCTTATATGTGCGGTCCATCTGGTCCTGGCGTGCTCTCAGCCCGACGTGTATAATGGTAGAAAATCACCCTGGATAGGGGGAAAGATGGCGGTGCACCGCGTGCCAGCAAGTGCCTCATGCGTTCCGGAAGCAGGAAGTAAAACGGAAGCTGGATGGTGATTTCAGTAGAAAAATTTAATGAACAGCAAAGACATCAATAAAAAAGAAAAAATCATCTTGAGAAGGAACTCTGGCGCGTTTCGTGCATCTACTGCACTTTGTCAAAGAGTAATGGCCCTTCTGGGATGCTGACATTTGAAGGAGATCATCAACCGAAAGTCCCGCCCATCCCTCGCTCATTGGTTCCTCTGTTTTGGTACAATGACCAATAGAGGAGCATGGCGAGGTGAGTGGCAGCACTGGCGATGAATAGAACTCCTCCATTGTTCATGCACCGTTGAATACAAACACAAACATTAGCAAAAAAAACTTTATCCAGCAAGAACTGTTTAATCAAACCGGTCATTATTATTTCTTCAATATATAGAAATATAAATTAGGATACATGTATAATATTTGGTGTATGACACAAGCAACTCTATGTTTTAATGAAGAAAAACGACCTGCTTGAAAATAATTAAACACTAATTAAAAAAGATGAAAATTTAATAAAGACATATAAATCAATGGACATAATTAAATAATTACTTATTCAATAGGAACACATCTCATGTGTAATGATGATATTACAATGAGTAACTATGTATATGTATAATGATCTAATTTTAGATCATTAACTATAATAAAAATATGTGTTAATATCTATAAAGGAAATATGACCAATGAATTGTCTGTGGAATATATGGAACTAATGTACAAGTGAATGAATGAATATATATATGCAGATGTATCCACATATTGTGATTATAAATGTCAATTAATAATTCATATTCGTAACAGTTGTATCCATATTTATCCCTATTGATCATTGACATACAGACATATAGAAATACTAAAGTGCTCAATTTAGAACAGTTGTTCATACCAATGTCATAAATCATGATAATCATTAAATCAATGCTTGATTATTGTATCTTAGATAGAGGTATTATTTGGTGTATAAGACTGGCTGTTGAGATATATAAATCTCACAGCAAACAGTCAATATACACCAAATATCACAAAGGTGGTAAATACAAGACAGAAATGTTTCTGTGATGATCACAGTTAGGTACGGCTTGAAAGAAAAAGGAAACTTATATCTGGGCTCTGTCAAAAAATGATTTAGTTCCCAGTCGGTATTTATACCTTCTGGATGCAAAGCATTTAGTGTGAAAATCCAGTACATGTCTCTTTTGTTAAGAGTGTTTAATCTGTTACCTTTTCTGGGGTGTATTGGGATAAATTCCAGACCACTAAATGAAAAGGAGTCTATTTTGCCTTGTGGACACCCCGTAAAGTGTCTGGATACAGGGAATCTTAAATCATCTTTTTTGATAGATCTTAGATGCTCCATAGGCCAAATTTTTAATGGCCTAATAGTCCTCCCATATATTTTCCCACAACCACATTTCAAAGAATAGATCACGTGATCAGTATTGCAAGTGATCAAATGATTTATCCTATGTGTGTCATGGGTGACTTTAGATGCAATCGACTTAATAGGTTTAGCGTATTTACATGCAGAACAGTAACCACATTTGTGGAAACATCTCGGGGGAAGAAACCCTTTAGTATGTATAGAGGGAGGAACGAACAAACTCGGAGAGAGATGTGTAGATAAAGTATTAGCTTTCCTAAATGTAAATTTCGGTCGACTCTGGACGAATGGTTTTAGGGGCGTATCTAGTTGCAAAATGTGCCAATGTTTGTTGATAATAGATTTTATGTCTTCGGATTGGCGACTAAATTTGGTAATGAAGAACAGCCCTTCTCCATCAAATTGAGCTTTATCACTGTAACGTGATATATTAGACTTAGAGGCAGGCTGCAATAATTTGTCTCTAGAGATGGAGAATGCATGTTCAAAGGCACTTTGAATGCAGTTACGATCACAGCCTCTCTGTTCAAATCTAAATGCTAGATCTTTAGATTGTTCAGTGAACATTTCCAAACTTGAACAAATTCTTCTGAGTCTTAAAAATTGACCTTTGGGTATCCCACAAATGAGGGTCCTCGGGTGACTGCTTGTTGCTTGCAAGAGAACATTCCTTGAGTTCTCTTTGCGATATATGTCGCTTTGTATGATATTGTTTAAATTAATGAACAGAAGAATGTCCAAATAAGTAATCTGTACTGTGTGTGCAATATAGGGAAAATGTAAATTGTATGTATTATCATTGATGGTCTCCACGAATCTACTCAACAATTCAGTGCCACCCTCCCAAATCATAATCAGATCATCGATGTATCTACGATAAAATTTAATTTTGTGTCTGTATATGTTGGTGTCACTGTAAATAAAATGTTGCTCCCAAAACCCATAAATAAATTAGTGTAAGAGGGTGCGAAAGATGTGCCCATAGCAGTGCCACGTTGAAGATAATAAAACTTGTTAAACAAGAAATATTTGTGTGTTTAAAAGAAATAAGATATATTCAATAATAAATGTGCGCTGTGCAGGTGACATGCAAGAAGTATCCAAAAAGTGTTGAATGACTGAAATGCCGTGCTGGTGATCGATGATAGTATAAAGTGAAGTGACGTCTAAGGTTACCCATGTGTAAGAATGTGACCAAGAAAATGTTTTAAGTGCATTGTGTAGATCCGTGGAGTCCCTCAGGTAAGATGGTAACTGATGTACCAGAGGCTGTAAAAAACAGTCAACGTATCTTGAAAGACCATCTCCCAAAGATCCAACGCGCAATATAATGGGCCTGCCAGAGACTTATGGATCTTTGGGAGATGGTGGAAGATAGGAACGACTGGATCGTCTGCATACAAGAATGTGCTTTCTTTGTCATTAATGACCTATAATATGGTTCCCAACTCTAGAACATTTTTTAACTGGGATAAATAGACTTTAGTTGGCTCTTTGTATAATTTAAAATAAGAATCTTTATCAGAGAGCTGTCGAAGGGCTTCATTGCTATAGTCATCAATGTCTAAGATGACTGTCGCTCCACCCTTCTCAGCCCTCTTAACAATAATATTCTTATTACTTTTCAGTGTTTTCAATTTCGCAATTTCATCATTCGTCATATTGGTATGTGAGTGTGATGTAAACTTGAACCCCTGTGCCAATAAAAGAAAGTCTTTCTCTACCACTTGTTCAAATGTCCTGACGTGGGGACCTTTTAACATATGTTGGATAAAAAATAGATTTTCTCTTTAGTCCAGAGTCGACCGAACCTGTTAGGAAAGAAGAATGAGAAAAACAATCATCAGTTAATGTATGTTCAACATTGTTAGGATCATATAACTCATTCATATCTTGTAGAAGGCAAAAATCTGCAAAGTTAGAAAGTTGATAGTCACCGGGTAAATCTCGTGGAGGTGAATGAGGTTCATCCTCAGCAGAGGAGCTCACTCTCTATATATTTATATATTATATTATAAAGCAATAACGGAAATAAAGGAAGGCCCCGCTTCTCGGCGCTTCGTTATCCGGCGTTCCGCTTATCTGGTGGTGCCGAGAAGGGGGCCGCCATCTTTAAACCGCAGTCGCGCATGCGCAAAATGGGCGGTTGCACACGGCGGGCATGTGCGCGCACAATGTAGTTTGCGCGCGCAGACCATAGGCCGCGCATGCGCAGAACGGCAAAAAACGCCGTTCTGTGCATGCAAAGAACTGAAAATCACCGGATCCGCTTTCCGGCAATTTTCACTATATGGCAGGGACCTGGAAAGGAACCTGCCGTATACCCGGGGCCCTGCTGTATATCATTGTCACGGTAGCTAGTGATAGGTTATAATAATACACACCAAAATATATCTGGGTTGAATTGAACACGACTTAGATATAATAAATTCGAGTTTATTCCTTAAAAAAGGTGGGCACACAAGATATACAAATAACAGGCAAAATATAGACACTTACTTAGGGGGATGGGATGGTGAAGAAATCAGGATACAGGATTAGCCATTCACCCAGCGATCAGACATCAAGTAGTTGGTAATACAGGTTCAGATGAAGCCATCACGAACAGACATGAAAAGACAATGGGTATAGGTTGACCCTAGTTTATAAGGAGTTTCAACCCCCATACCTTAACCCTGGGGCGCCTGGCTGTCTAGCAGATTCCTTTGTAGTTAGGAACTCCCTTGTCTGCAAGTATGAATTATGTCACTTACAAACCACTCAGGCCCTATGTTTCTCCGCCCTATTGTACACAATCAGAGCGGTCAGCCTTTGATCAGAGGGTTTATGGTAGACAATTTGTCTCCCTCCTGAGTATTAACATACCATATGGGCTCTGGGTTTTTATCCCAGACCCAAAATACAATTCATACTTTAATACCTTCATATATTAAAATAATCCTTTCTGTGGGTCTGAGCGGACTGATATTGGCCAGGTCCTCATGCCGGAGGACCTTTGCAATTGTGGCCAAGTTTCAACCTTCCATTGACCCCCAGAACCAGAGATATACAAATACAATTTAAAACCCTTATTACTTCAATGCAGGATTCTCCGCTCACAAAATGAATCTCTGCTTTTCACTATTTCCCATTGAAATCAATGGGCTCCACCGCTATAGGCTTTCAATGGAGCAACTCCGCCATTGAAGTCAATGGTAAAAGTACAATTTTCACATTTGCCTATACTCCGTCTGGTTGATCAGAGAGGGCTGGAAATGGCCATGCAGTCATGCCGGAACAGTGACTACATGCGACCCAAATCCCAACCCTCTGGTACTCACAGAACCGGAGATATAGGCTCACACTTTTACATTTTCGGACTTAGCCGTTTTAACGCCACACGGCTTTTCCCCCATTGGAATCAATGGCCGGTGCCGCCATAGGCAATGCATGGGCGAGCGCCGCCATTGTATTCAATGGGACCTCCGCTCCGCCATTAGAGTCAATGGTGCGACCCTCTTGACGAGTACGACCCTTTACGGGGGTCCTTTATTCCCGGACCCGGTGGGGGTCGAGTGTGGGGGCTCCTAGGGTCTAGGGGCAAAAATAATTTTATTTTTGGGTGCCCTAGAACCTAAGTTTCCCACGCCACTTGTAGTTGAACTTGAACTCAGTGTGATCAAAGCTCTTCTTTAGACAATGTTTCCGCTCTTGCGGTCTGCGGTTTGGATGGCTGCCAACCCGTTCCTGGAGGTCGGCGTCGAGGAATCCCCATTGAAATGAATGGCTCCATTGACTTACAATGGGGAACCGCCGCTCCTCCTCTCGGGCGCCACCTGCAGGTCTTCTATGGAAACGGGCCCAAACCGCCAGATCCGCTATTGGAATGCATGGAGCTGCAATGGCGACCTTTGGGAGGCTGCAAAATGGAGCCTGAAAAGGCGGGAAAATGGGACAAAGGGCTATAAACACTGAATTAACCTTAACCCTTTCCCTCCCGCACAAATCCCAGTGTATGTGTTGGTGCAAACACGGGAATGGGAACAATACACATTTACAGGGGAATATACATTTGGTTGCTGAAGCAGGGTAAAAACACATTACTGGACCGCAGTCCAGTTAACCTCTTGCTTCCCAAGTGAGAACAGGGGTGGCCAAATGGGGTGTAACCCCTTTAGTCCCGGGCCAAACCCCCTCTCCCATGACAATAATATTTTATTTTTCCTCAGAAAATAAACTTTGTCATCAAGCGTAGAATGGCTAATGGAGGAATTTCAATGGATCTACAGTATAATATCGCTTTTTTGAAACGTTGCTTGCGCATTGATGAATTTATTGATTAGGATAGAAAAATTGTGAGCTTTTTAGAAAACCCTAAACAGAATGCTGCTGTTTTCATATTCAATACTTTTTTGCATACAGTACTGTAATACAGTACACTCGCACATTTAATTTAATAAGAAACGCCCAAAATAAAAAGTTATAATCTTTTATCCTATACAGTATGTATTTATTCTGCAGTACTGTGATTTTTTTTGGGGGGGGGGAGCTGTGGGGTTCAAAACATTATGATGACCTGTTGAAAATATTTTGTTGAACTAATAATCAAGCATACAGCCCTCTCCCCCTCTGCCTCCCCCACCCCCCCACCCCCCCCACACACACACACACAAAGGCCAAACCACTCATTTGTAATGGGTGGCTTTGTGGCTTAGTTTAATCGTTGAATCTACCCGAGCGTGTTCTCACATTTATGCGCATGCCGTGTATGTGTTATTGGAACCTTGTTGAAACGCAGACAGTATGCATGTGATCACATTTAGGCGCATGTGTGTATGTGAACAATACATCACACATCCCACTCCGAGCCATTCATTAAAATTCTTGTAGGCTGATAAGCCCTTACTGTGGAACGAATCCTCCCCCAAACACATTCATTCGTACACAACGGTAATGCAATTTAAAACAAGCAACATTTTTATATTTTATTTAGACAAATTTTTTATAACTTATGCACGACTGAACAACAACAGCAAAGTCCATCCCCATCAGTCTTTCCTTCCAGAGACGAGCCCTTACATGCTCAAAAGGCCATTGATGGTGTCTCTCCACGGTTCTCATCATATGATTGGTAACAATAAAAACTGCTGCGGTTCCCGCCAAAATAGTTTTCCTTAAATTTTCTGGCAGAGCCTTTTTGATTCGATTCCCTTCGTAATTAACGTTGTGGGTCCACCCGCTGTACATCTCATAACTGACATGGTGTTGAAGATGTACAGGGCATATTCTGGGCAACACCAGCACTTGCAACCTTGTATTTTGCCCTGACTTGCTGGGGCAGGTCGCGCAAGGTGATGTCTGGCACTGTCTCAATGCAGCGTGTGTTGGGTGCGGAGGTGCTTCTGGCAGCAGGCGAAGTGTGGTCTGGGAGGATTGCTCCTCCTGTAGATATGGCCTTATCGGGGTTGTCATGTCATCTCATCAATGGCATACAGGCACACGTATTCTGCAGACGGAGGGGTGCGCTTGGTGATGGAATAGAGAAGCTCACTTCCATGCCACCCTCCTGCTCCTGCGTCGGACATACAGGGGCAGGGGCTCCAAGCATGAATTTATTCCCGCTATTTTGCTTTCCATCTTCTCTCAATCTTCTCCAAACGCCATCCATATTTAGCATGGTCTCCAAAAGAAGATCGATCTTTTGCACCATAGAGTTGTCGGGGAGATCGACACAACTAAACCCATTCAGCATGCGGGCGAACGAGCTCGATCTGGTGCGGAGTGCTATTGACATCTGCGCGGGTGGATGCGGGAACAGGTGACCAGGGTTCCCGCAGTAGAGCAGCGTCTGGATGGTTGCAGGAGCAGGTGACCTGGGGTTCCCGGTATAGCAGTGTCTGGATAGGTGCTGGTGGATTCCAAGCCTGTTGCTTTCTTTGTAGCCAGCTACTATTTCTTCTTCACATAATAAGGCCCAAGCTTCTTAGCCTTTGGAGTCGTCTGAACATTTTCTTTATTATCCTTTGGCTTTGGCTTTGAAGGCTTTCGCTTTTTCGTGGTCGGCACGGCAGAAGAAAGCAGATTCCTGCGTCCTTAGAATCGGGGTTGATCCTGTAAGCAGATGGCATGATGCAGTATCTGGACATGGGCAAGTTCAGATACAATCAGCGAGTGGTAGACTATGTAATTTGTTGCACCTTTTATACCTGTTTTTGATTTTTTTCGCTGTGCATGGCCACGAGGTGCAGGTGTTTAAAAGTGGCATACTGTGTACTAAACCTGTCGAGTGAGGTTGAACACATTAAAGTATAATAAAACATCCATTTTGTTGATTAACTGCGCATTGTATACACACGACTCCATATTCTTGTGCTTGTATTTTTCTAAACGCAGCGATGCGATTTAAAAAGATTTCAAGGATCTAAACATGAGAATACAGGATATGTACAAGAGAGGACAACGAATTTCACAGATACAATGCTGGTTAAACTACTTCGGGCCTCGTTGTTCCAGCAACCACTGTGAGCTATCATGCCCATGGTAAGGCCAGAAGTGTCAAGCGGACACCAACAGTCCCTACCGAGTAAGTATTTACAGTATGTTTTCTTTACTGTACAGTACAGATTAAATGCATGTTTTTAATATTTGATCAAGATTTACATTCTTATAATCATTAATTTTAAGACACTGTGACAGAAACCAGGGATGGTAATAATTCCATATATAGGGCTCCCAGATACTGAACAGTTTCTATCCGTCGGGCCTGGGAGTGCAGCCTTATAATACATCACTCCATCCCACATTTTGGCAAGCGCTGGAACTGAGGAGAGATTCAGACCAGAGTTTGTCTGCCTGCCTGATTTCTGTCACCTGTCATGCTAATTAGAAATCAGTATGTAAGACTGATTTCCTGTTTGCTCTTCCCTCTTCCCCAGAGCTTGGAAGGCTTCTGAACTACAGTGGGGAGAAGCCTCTTCCCAAACAGGTTCAATCATTCTGTTCATTGGGCTAAGACTGCAAAAGTACCTGTTTTGTTGTTGGAAGTGGAAAGCCACTTCCACCCTGAGTTAGGAAATCTAAGTTAAGTTATCACTCAGTGAGCAGTTTTTTGTTTTGATGTGTTTTGTTGTATGCACTGTGGCAGTCTCAGTGCCTGGGACTGAATAAACCAGGCATAGCCTGTTTAAAGGAACAGTACGTGACGCCTCATCATTTAACCTACCCTAAAAGGCCGTGTTCTAACAGTCCCGGACAAGCGGCGGAGCCCCGGAGTAAGCTGTTTGTCACATATGGTGGAGAATGCAGGCAAAACACTAAAGGTCTGCGGGTTAAAGACTTTAAGAAGAAAAAAAAAAAAGTTTTTTTCTCTCTCTCTCCAAACAAGATGAAGACGTGGTGATTGCGCTGTGTACGCAATGTCGCTGTCCAGAAAGACGCGAATGAAGCCCAGCAAAAGCTGTTGATAGCCCAACAAGAGACTAATGCAAACAACACAACGACGAATGCAAACCAGCAAGAGACAAACCGCTTGCTGAGAGAGGAGCAACACGGTTCGCTCAGGGCTTACAGCAGGAACTCGAGATCCTGAGGGGGACTATCAGTAACCTTCCACTGGCAGAGGCAGCCCCAGTTCCGAAAATGACCAGGGCAAGCCACTACCTTCAGAAGATGGGACCCTCGGATGATGTGGAAGCCTATCTTCTCACGTTTGAACGCACGGCACGAGAGAGGGATGGCCAGAAGCTGAGTGGGCTGGTCTAATCGCACCCTTCCTAAGCGGCAACCCCAGAAGGCTTACTTTGATCTAGAGCCAGCCGAATCTAACGTCTATGCAAAATTGAAGTTCGAGATCCTCGCCCGCCTCGGCGTAACCACGGCTGTTCGCACCCAAGGTTTCACGCATGGTCCTTCACATGGAATAAAGCCACCCGAAGCCAGATGTATGACCTCATCCACCTCGCCCGGAAGTGGCTACAACCCGAGATCACGCAGCACACAATGTGGAACGGTTGGTCATGGACCGTTCTTGAGGAAACTTCCCTCTGCCTTACGCCGTTGGCAGTTGGAGTGACCCCCACAATGCGGATGAGCTTGTGGCCCTCGTAGAAAGGTACATGCAGCAGAAGAGCACCCGCACAACCCACAGTCGTGGAGCAACCCCACTACCCGAGTTCCAGGACACTTCCAGAGACGGTAAAGGGTACCGGGGTAAGGGGCGCTGAAGAGCGGCGACACCACCTTCACGCAGCACCAGCAACAGTGGCTCGCACACTAAGGGCAATAGCCAACATGGGGAGCCGGAAAAGGCTCTAAGTGGGACACAGACTATGTACCTAAATGTGTAAATTGTCATGAGGGGGCCACACAGCAAAAATCTGACCACTAAATGATGAGCCCATGCAATGCAACAGCGTGGAACCTTATTCGCTGTTGTCCCATGTATGGGCCCTAACCCAAAGGACCCCTTGAATAACCATCTGTGGGCATTTGTAAAGGTAATGGTAAGAGGGTTCGGGCACTTCTTGACTCTGGGAGCATGGTCACACTAGTGTCCGAATACCTCTTGCCCATTAAGAAGAACCAGGGAAACAGTTCACAAAGAGTGGCAATATGTTGAATACATGGGGATAATCATGAATATTCCACTGTTGATGTTTTTTTCAAACAGAGTTTGGTTCTTTAGATTTCATGTGGGTATTGTACCCAAACTGGCACATGATGTGTTAATAGGGACCGACTTTCCCCATTTCTAAAAATGTGGTCCCCCGCTCAGAATAGCGCCCAGAGTTCAATAGCGGACCATACGAATTATTAGATGAAACAAATCCTTTCCCTTTTTCAGAAATGGATGTTGACGAGGGCCCAAATAAGAAGGGGAAAGGAGGAGTGCTGTAAATTTCCCTTCCCCATCACTACTTTGGTAGGGAATACCCACAATCAAGATGTTGATCAGACACTTACCCACCCAGAACCGGATAAGACCCTCGCTGACCTAGAGGTCAGTCCTGGGAGTTATAAAAGGCCCAGTGGGAGGACCCCACTTAGCGGTAGCAAGGGAAATATACGGGACCAGAATAGTACTCTGGCCAACCAGATAGGTCACTTGCTTACCCCCCCTACTTCGAGGTAGAGAACCGACCTAGTATATCGGGTTGATAAAAGGAAATCAGTTACAACTAAACAATTGTTGGTACCACGGACATTCCGTAACGTGTATTACACTCGCCATAGTCATTCCTTGGGGGACACCTAGGGTGGAAAAGACAAAAGAAAGGTTCTCCGAAGCTTCTATTGGCCTGGGGTTCTGGCAGAAATGACGATTATTGTTTCCTCATGCCCAGAATGTCAGATCAACCGCCCCGTTCAAAGTGTACCGCAGCCCATTGGTACCCCTTCCCATAATAGAGGTAACATTTGACCGGATTGCTATGGATCTAGTAGGACCCCTAATAAAGTCTGCTAGGGGACATCAGCATATATTGGTATATTATAGATGCCACCCGATATCTCCGAGGCAGTTCCCCTACGTAGCACCTCTGCTAAAAACATAGCAAAAGAGTTAGTAGTTCTGTTTTCTCCCGGGTCGAAATTCCTAAAGAGATTTTATCTGACCAGGGAACACCCATTTATGTCCCAAGTAAACAAAAGAGCTATGTAAACTCCTAAAAATCAAGCATCTCAGAACCTCAGTCTATCATCCACAAACAGATGGTTTAGTGGAAAGGTTCAATAAAACCTTAAAGAGCATGTTACGGCGGGCGGTCGATAAAGATTGGAAAAACTGGGATTGTTTGTTACCGTACCCGTTATTTTGCCATTAGGGAAGTTCCCCAATCTCCACAGGCTTCTCCCCCTTTGAACTATTGTATGGCCGACACCCAGGGTTACTGGATATAGCCAAGAGAGACTTGGGAACACGAGGTTACCCCTTACAGAAGTGTAATAGAGCATGTTTGCCCAGATGCAGGACCGCATTGCTGCAGTCCTACCCATAGTGAGGAACACATGGAGAAAGCTCAAGAAGCACAGAGGAATACGTATAATAAGGGTGCTAGGGTCAGAATTTTTTTTCCAGGTGATAGGGTACAGTTCTGGTTCCCACCGTGGAGAGTAAATTCCTTGCTAAATGGCATGGGCCATATGAGGTCTTGGAAAGAGTGGGAGAAGTAATTATAGGTAAGACAGCCAGGTAGGGAGAAACCTGAGCAAATTTACCAATATAAACCTACTCAAGCCCTGGAAAGATAGAGAAGTCCTTGTCAACCCTAGTAACCCCAGGTCCGTCAGAGAGTCAAAACTGACCCAGAGGTTAGCATAGCTGCACCCCTGTCCGTTCATCGGAAACAAGAGGTTCAAATTTAGTGAGAAGAAACAAAGAATCTTCTCTACACAGCCAGGTAGAACTAGCGTAATTGAACATGACCTAGTCTCTGAACTGGGGGTCCGAGTAACCTTAAACCGTACCGAATCCCAGAGGCCAAAAGAGAGGCTATAGTTTAGAGGTTAAAAAAATGCTAAAACTAGGCGTAATTGAGGAATCCCAAAGTGGGTGGAACAGCCCTATAGTCTTAGTCCCAAAGCCAGATGGTACAACAAGGTTTTGTAATGACTACCGGAAACTAAACGCGGTGTCAAATTTGATACTTATCCTATGCCCAGGTAGATGAACTTGTAAGAGACTGGGCAAAGCCCGATATCTCACACCCTAGATCTAACAAAAGGGTACTGGCAGGTTCCCCTCACAGAAGGGCAAAGAAAAGATAGCCTTCTCAACCCCAGACGGCCTCTTTCAGTATAAGGTGCTACCTTTGGCTTACATGGACTCCCGCCACATTCCAAAGAATGATGGATAAAATTTTAAAACCACATGCTCGGTATGCTGCTGCCTACCTGGATGATGTGGTAATCCATAGTGAAGATTGGCAATCCCACCTTCCAAAGGTCCAAGCTTATGCTCGACGGAGTTGGCGGCTGGCTGACTAACTCCAACCCCGCTAAATGCACCATTGGTCTGGAGGAGGCCAGTATCTGGGGTATTCTATTGGCAGAGGTTTACTCAAACCCCAACACTCAAAGTGGAGGTGATACAAAATTGGCCAAAGCCAGTTACAAAAAAACAAGTAAGGACCTTTTTGGGGTTAATGGGTACTATGAAGGTTTATTTTCCAATTTTGCAACTAAGGCACCCCACTAACCGACCTCACAAAAGCAAGAGGACCGCTAATGGTAAAGTGGTCCCCAGAACCCGAACAGGCCTTCAGAAGCCTGAAAGAGCTCTCTGTGCCCAACCAGTGTTGGTCACACCTGACTTCTCCCAAAGAGTTTGTAGTCCAAACCGACGCATCTGAGGTAGGGCTGGGGGCGTACTCTCCCAGGAGTCTCAAGGTGAGGAACACCCATCCTTTATTTAAGTAGAAACTAAATCCCCAGAGAAAAATTACTCCATAGTAGAGAAAGTGGTCGTCGCAATAAAGTGGGCTGTAGAGACGCTCAAATACTACTGTTGGGGAAAAATTCCGGTTGGTCAGATCATGCACCCCTTACCTGGATGTGTCAAAACAGGAAAAGAATGCTAGAGTGACCAGGTGGTTCAAGCCTACAACCCTTTAAATTTCTGTGGAACACAGGTCAGGGCACAAACATGGCAATGCTGACGGGTTTTAGGGATGCACTCCCTAATATCCATGGTCGCTCATCCCTCTAGTGTCGAGCTGGGGGGAGGATATGTGTGACAAAACCAGGGATGGTAATAAATTCCATATATAGGGCTCCCAGGATACTG
Organism: Ascaphus truei; assembly: GCA_036426205.1. Classification (NCBI taxonomy): domain Eukaryota; kingdom Metazoa; phylum Chordata; class Amphibia; order Anura; family Ascaphidae; genus Ascaphus; species Ascaphus truei. Next base: position 43,929 of record WSYH01001353.1, read on the forward strand.
AACAGTTTCTATCCTGTCTGGCCTGGGAGTGCAGCCTATAATACATGCACTCCATCCCACAGTTTGGCAAGCGCTGGAACTGAGGGATGAGAGATTCAGACCAGAGTTTGTCTGCCTGCCTGATTTCTGTCACCTGTCATGCTAATTAGAAATCAGGTATGTAAGACTGATTTCCTGTTTGCTCTTCCCCAGAGCCTGGAAGGCTGCTGAACTACAGTGGGGAGAAGCCTCTTCCCCAAACAGGTTCAATCATTCTGTTCATTTGGCTAAGACTGCAAAAGTACCTTGTTTTGTTGTTGGAAGTGGAAAGTGGCAGTCTCAGTGCCTGGGACTGAATAAACCAGGCATAGCCTGTTTAAAGGAACAGTACGTGACGCCTCATCATTTAACCTACCCTAAAAGACAGTGTTCTAACAGTCCCGGACAAGCGGCGGAGCCCCGGAGTAAGCCGTTTGTCACAACACCCATTATATTTCAAAGTGAGTTGCACCTCTTTCCTTAATTATCACTCACTCCATTATTACTCATTATGACTCACTCACCACCCACATGCAGTATACAGTATCTGTAAACAGTATGACACCCACACATAAAGTACACATAATATTATATTATGTTTACAGTATATTTATATATATTGCAAGAGAGAAAAAGAGCCCTAAAAAAAGCACTCTATTTTGCCTGGCAGTACAAATACACAAATTTTATTAAGGATTGTCACAGAACATAAATTTAAAATAAAAGCACAGAAAAGTTTAAAATAAGCATGGATCCCCTATAAAGCAAAACTTGTTATATCCTCTAACCAGAGATTCCCATGAGGGACAATACAAAAGTCTGAGTCACCAGAATAAATGCTCTGAGTACCTGACAGGGTGGAAATAGTAAAGCTAACTGCAATAAAGAATGGTGGCTAAGTATCGTGGTTAATACAAAGAACAGCAATACACTTCTATCTCCCTTAAATCTGGGATAAATACAGAGTAATGCAACGTCAATAAGACTCATGTAAACACACATACTGCAGTCAAAAAGCACACATAGTCTGCAGCAGCAAATAAAACAATACATCACCTCAAGTCAGGTACTCAGCAGTGTCTGGGAGGAAACAAGGAGCAAAGCTCATAGCAGATGGACATGTCCCTAAGGGGGGACAAAACAGGGGATCCTGCCTATGGACCTGCTCCTACGCGTTTCGGCCTGAGCCTTCTACTGGGAGTGGTACGGTAGGCAGGTGACATGCATCTTAAATAGGGATTTAATTGGCCAGTAAGTGGTGCCACCTGATATAATCAATAGATAACATGAGGAATAAAGGGTAAACATGGGTATAATGAGCTTGCATACATGTTCATAACCAAAGGGCCATGGTAGGGGTATGCCGTGTCAACGCCTACCTTAATGGGAGGGCAGTGATGGCAGATAATTCCCTAAATACACAGTGAGCATCGCATGACGTCATCAGCCTGCGTTATGCCAAGGCTGTCGCCTACACTACTCTATCTGAAGCTGCCCTCAAATTCTACTACTGGCAAAGCGGACCTAATGGTTGCAATGCGCATGTCCTTGACGTCATCCATTGTCATCCCTGGCGCCCCTTGCTGATTCACAGCAGAGCTGGCATGCATTTCAGTTAGATTATACTCAGACCCGCCTCACTGCGCATGCTGCCCCTGAATGTAGGCCAATCACTGTCTCAGTAATAGCCCTGATCCGCTGTGGTCGTGCGCATGCGCAGTGTTTTAAAGGGACTCAATGCTGAATAAGATAACAGAAGAAGCTATTAAATAAGTATACATACTCACAGGGAAGGGATGAACAAAACAGAATTGCAATAAGTATATTGGTATTTGTAACATAGCAGCATAAACTGATAGTGGTCAATGATTAAATAGCACACAAAGAAATGTGCTTCAGGCATAGTGGTGACTAAAATTGAATCATAAGTATTGAGTAGGTCAGAGAGTACATCATTACTTTCTTAATCATTGTTTTAGAACACATAAAGTACCAACTATAACCATTATTTGAACAGAAATGAATTCCTATCTTCTGTATTATTAATGACCCTTATCTGCTACATATTTAAACTTATATATATACTGTGGAGGATTCAAATTAACATGATAAATGCTAAATAAATCTAAGGGAATCTGTTAGGACAGTTCCAGATCGTAGAAGGGGTGCATGAGTTTTAACCCCATAACTCCACAAGGAATCGTCCTTAAAATTGGGAGTCTATAGAATAAGTATACATTATAGTCTCTCCATATACTCCACTTGTGTATAGATTAATGAAGGTAAGCATAGTGTAGCCAAAAAAGGTGAATACAGATATAGTCCTATGTTTTGTAAAGTCTTTGCAGGGATATATATGGAGTTTGTTCTTCTCCTGATTCTGATGTCGACATGAAATCTTGCCATTTTAGTCCAATCTTGGATGCAGTATAGATAAAGTCCCAAATTCTTGAATGATCCTATGTAGTTCAAAACCCAGGACTCTATGATTGAATGGGGAAAGATGCAAAAAAGAGAGAAAGGGAAGTGCATGAATTCTCATCACATCCAATTTTTTAACACAATTATAAGTGTGTGAAAAAAAGGGGGGTGCATCAAATTAGGGGCTGTGGGTAGCGTCTATAGGACATCGGAAACCTAGGTAGTCGTTGAGGCCCCGTGGCATCATTGAGTCCATTTGAACGATCCACCTAGACTCCCTGCGTAAAAGTGCCCTCTCTAAGTCGCCACCCACCTTAGCCCAAGGCTCACCTTCTCTATGGCAAATGCTGTACAAGAGTAAAGTCTGATGCATGTGTCAGACAGAAGTGGTCGGGCTACCGATGTAATTTTTTTGAAAGCCTGGATGTTTTAGAAGCATTTTTAATGTTCCTCACGTGTTCGAGAATTCTAAATCTTAGTTCACGTGTGGTCTCCCAATATAAGGAAGACCACAGGACCATAATGCAATAGATGACACCTTTTGATTTACATCCAAGACAATCTTTGATTTTAAATTTTTTTGTCTTGTTGAAATCTGTAAACACATCTGTCTGACACATGTATCGACAGGCAGAGCATTTTTTAACATTTGAAAAAACCCTTTCTTTTGACTGTTGAGAGGAATGTCTCGTTTGTAGTGGGACAAAATGACTCGTCACAAGTTTGTCTCTAAGATTGGGGGATTTGCGACTGGTCATTGTGATTTTTTTCACCCAGTTATCCTTTAAGGTCTGGGTCAGTCCATCAAGATTTTCCAATGACTTTGCAGTGTCTGGCGCAACTGGTGCCACTGTTTTGTTATACGTCTCCTATAAACGGATTTGATGGTCTGAATCATTTTTGCTTTTGGACACAGCAAAGTTTCCCTAGAAGTGTTTAGAGCTTTCTTGTAACCCTTCTCCACACATCGGTTCTATACCCTCTCTGTAAATCTTCTCCTCTCCTTCGGCCTTTCCAATGAGCCCCTCTCTTTCAAGACCCTTACGCTTCAGACGCAGGAATTCACTTTTGGGAATGCCCCTGATTTGATGTTCCGGGTGGAAACTGGAAGCATGCAGTATGGCATTTGTAGCTGTTTTTTTGCGGAAATGTCTGTGTAGAGTGTACCGTCAGGCCCCAGATTGATAAGAGATCCAAAAACTCCACCTGTGTCTTACTGCAGACAACTAAAAGTTAGTTTGATATTCATGTTGTTGTGGTTGAGAGCTCGACGAAGCCTTTGAACCCAGCAGCAGTCCCCTGCCAGAGAATCAGCACATCGTCGATGTATCTCAACCACAGCAACACATGTTGATAAATTCAACATTGTCCTCTGAGAACACATCTCCTCCGTTCCCACCAACCCAGGAAGAGATTGGCATAGAGGGAGCACACGTGGCAACCCATTGCAGTGCCTCTCTTCTGCAAGTAGTACCTATTCCTGAAGATAAAATAGTTATCGTGAGGATACCCTCATAACTTCAGGACTAGGTCCATCAAGCCAGCGGAGACATTCTGCATGGATAAATAGAACTGTGTGGCGCGCACCCATCCTCATGATCTATACAAGTATAGAGGACTCCACATCACAGGTTGCGAGAGTGTATTGTCTCAATCACCTGTGTGGGCCAAACGCGCCAACACATCCATTGTATCCCTAATATAGGATGGCGAGAGTCTCCACGGACGTTGCAGAAAAGAGTCTATAAATTGGCAAATGGGTTCGAATAGCCCCCCTATGCCAGATACAATAGCCTTCCCGGGGGGTGGTAGGGTTCTTGTGCACCTGGGTATAGTAGAATCAAGGTAAGATCAAAAGAGTGGACCAGGCACGGGCATGGATCGAAAGTCGCAAGACTTTTCAGATTGCATCTTTACTATAACGAGTCTATCGGTATCGCTTGGAGAAATTTGCCACTTTTGCATTCCACAAAAAAGGATGCTTATCTATGAAGCGGCGTCCAAACACCCAGTGAAGCTCATGTGTGGGGTGCGATCTCTAGACGTGGACCAGGATTATCATCATCTTTGACAGTAAAATAATGCACAGTCACTGCTGTTGCCTTTGCACTGTACAAGGTGTGCAGTGTTTGGAGCACTTTTCTGTTACAGGAATCATGATAAAGTATTTAACAAGAGGAATAGTGCCCAAGATTGTGGAATACATTACACGTGAATTCCCAGATGGTCACTGGTTCTACCAGACATGATCTGAAACACACCGACCCGCTCTACTGCGCTATGCTTGCCAGCGGTATCAACTGGGTTAAGACGTCAGCGGAGTAAGTACGGTAACAGTTTCTCATTTTTTACACTGTTTACTGTGTACTCTTTAACTAATTCTCTTTATTTCACCCCTCTATTTCAGATTGCCAGATTTCAATCCTAATCAAAATGGTATGGCATCAGCTCAATGAATCATATCAGAAAAGTGGTGAAACCATCAAAATAAGGTACACCAAGTATGGTACGGTAGTTATGGCACAGATTGTTTTAATATACACTTAACTGCACTCATTTTCTTTTCAGAGCTGCTGCACTAAAAATGTTGTTATAACGTAGTTATTACAGTATTTATAATGTAGTATAAATTTCCTTATACCAGTATGTTTGACAGTAGTAACTGCTAGTTCCATATGTAGTAGTGATACTGTACACAATGCCCTTAACTGCACTCAATTTTTCTTTTCAGACAGAGCTGCACTAAAAAGGAAGGGCGGGGGAGGGGGGTTGGGTTTATCATGTGTAAATTAGTGAACTGTGTGTTGGTGTAGCCACAGTCATAATTTACATAACCCCCCCCCCCTTCCTCTTCACGAGAATCATGAAACCTCCCCACCCTCCCAAAGAAAAAGAAAGAATGGCAAAACATAACTTATCAAAAAACTGATTAGGATTAATGGTTTATTTAAATCACCTTAAAGGGTTTATTTTATTTTGAACTTGCAATTCATTTTGATGTGGGGGATCTCCATTAAGGCTTATCACAGGTGAATTGCTTGGGTAAAGTTTTGGCTTTGTGTGTGACTGGTTGGGGGTGGGCTACAGTAGGTGCTGCAGTCGCAGTGTGTGCGGGATTAGTGGTTCAGAGAAATCCTTTGGCCAGCAGTTGAACTCATCCATGCCCCCCCCCCAATAAATTATGCCTGTTATTGCGGCATGTGCATGCGTGTGCGCGAACGGGGGAGCAATACGCTCAACAAAGCCATTCGAGTAATTTCGAGAAGGGATTATCACACGTGCTCATGCGTTTAAGACTCAAAGGCTTCAAGAAGACTCAGTGACCAATTACTGTAAACAAAGCCTCAAGATTAAACAAAACCAGCAATTACAAATGAATGGTTTGGGAGAAGCAAAATACTGTTTGCCTTGTGTGTGTGTGGGGGGGAGGGGAGAGCGCTATAAGCGGTGATTATTAGTTCAAAGAAATATTTCACAGTCATCATAATGTTTTTGTCCCCACACCCCCCATATAAAAATCACAGTATGCCACCCACCCTCAGTCCATATACATCATACATGACTAGTGTGAACTTAAAAAGCTACAATAGTGATTGAATCTCAGAATAGCCAAAATTGTTTCCAAGCCCATGTCGAGAATCAAAAAAGTTTTTGTTTTTTTTAGACTTGAAATTCAAATGAATGAGAAGTCATAACCGCAAGGCCCCTAATGTATGACACGCATATGCGTTTCAACAAGGTTCCAATGAGACATACACGCATGCACATAAAAAAAACAAAAAGAAGAACAAGTCTAGCAAAGTATGGATTAATAAATAATACTATATAAATGTGATGACACATCATATGCGTTTCAAACAAGGTTCCAATCCGCATGAGCGGAAAAATATTTTATATTCGGAAGACGTGACGTTTATTTTTGATAATCTGTACTTCTTTTCCCTTTGTATACAGTACAGCAGCGGTGCCAACCTGGGGGGCCGACCCCCAGGGGGGCGGCGAGACTGCCGACGGGGGGCACGGGTTTACAGAGCCCTGCGTGCTTCGAGGCACTAAACATTAAGTGCCGGGGGAGCTGCAGGGCCTCTGTAACCTTCACTTACCTAGGCTCCGCCGGCTTCCTTCCTCTTCTGCGTGCCTTGGCAACGCGGCAGGTCAATGTGACGTCACATTGCTATGGCAACATGACGTCATGACGCCGGAGATGGGTGAGTGGAGGTTAGGGGGGGGCGCGGGAGTGAGGGGACCGCCGGTAAGGATGGGGCGCAGGGAAAAAGTTTGCCCCCCTGCAGTACAGTATGTGTCCTCATATTTTTTACTTTATAGCTAAGGAGCCCCAGACTACTGTATACAGTATGAACTCGTAACGTTAATCTCTGCTTCAATATAAATCTTCAAAGTACATACTGTACAGTACACACACACAGAGACTTTGCAGAACTGTACGCTGTACTGTGTAGGTGATTGCTATTAGACTTTTAAGACAACCGCTCGCGATTGCCCATTGAGTTTCTAGAACGTGTATTGCAGACAAGCCAAAAAATGCATTTTTCAGTGCCGGATAAATGTTTCTGCATGCGATAGAAAAAACCGATAGAAACCCGAGTCAATTGCTATACGGTTGGAAGAACATACCACGTCATGACCCGGTATTCAGAGCGGTACGGCGTGTGAGGCTTTAGAATAAAGGCTAGGCGCAGCTGTATATATATTTCTAACCCTTCACCCCCCTTCCCCCTCATTGGACATACAATAAGTGCATTGACTGTGCTGATTAACCCTTGTGCTCTTCTGTGTGTCTTAGGTGGCAGGTAACAAGTAGCACAGCCTTCCCACAACTGTATTATAACTTTTGTATTTGTCATTTTATGTTTTGTTTTTGTTTTTAAACAGATTTTTTTATTGTAATATTGGGGGTACAGAAGGTAAAAGGTTTGGTAAATTGTTACACATTACAGTAAGCTCGGCATTCACATATCTCACCTTACTGAACATACTATTTGAAGTGTTGTATAAAAATTGCATACGTCAGTCCCTCACAGGATGGAGGGAGGATAGGGGGGGGCAACCATAAGGGATAGCACACAGCAACTAACATGGGGGGAGGGGACATTTTTCACAGTATTCACAGAATTACATCTCGGCGTCTCGTCCTATTCCTATCTCCTAACTCTCCTCTCTCTCGTTTGATCCTTCTGAAGCATCTGAACAATTTTTGCAGCATTGCTAGCTCTGGGCATTTAATGTTTATGTTCATTCCATAATCCCTTGCTCCCTTATTTTTCTCTCTGTACTTGCTTTTAAGGATCATGGTGGATTGTCCTAGAGGGTTGAGCAGCAGAACGTGTTTTACCCCTGCGTGTCTGCACCAGTGGGGAATACTTTCGGGAACTGGTTCAAGGTAGTATCAGTCGTTTACTCGCTGGTTTCTGAGTTTGCGCCCGAGTTTTCTTTGCATAGCATTGGAAGCACTGTATGCTAGGTGATAATGGTGAAAGGCAGGGTTGCATACCTGTCTAAGACATGTGAATGTGGCTCGCAGGTGATCTTTTTAATTCTCTCTGTCCGCTTTCAAATGCAGTGTGTGTGTGGTGTGTGTGTGTGTGTGATTGTGTTTAATAAAATCAATGTTTTGTATGGGGGAGAATCAGTAACACAACGTACAAGACTCCTTGTTCCCTTAAAATAACGTTTAAACAATTGTATTAAAACATCACATTCTGGAATACCCTGGATATATTGGTATAGCTTAATTAAGTCTGGAATAACATTGACGTCATAGCATTCCCTTTTCTAAGCGGACCGAAACAACGTTTTGCGACAAAAGATTTGCTAGGGAATATCATTGTATCTATTAGCAAGTGTAACAAAGATTGACCGTGAAGGAATCCACTAGCGTTAGGTCCTCTGACAGACCCTCTTACAACTTAGGCAAATAAACGGAGGGCAATTAGGACATGCAGCGAGCACCACTGCTTGATACCAGCACTTGTGAGCTCCAACTACCCCTACAATTAACCGCTCCATATATACTTTTGTTTATATATTGTTGTACAATATATTATATGACAGGAAGTGGAACCAATCATTTATTATGGTAATGAAATAGGATACCACAGGACTAAAATTATATATAGGGCTTTGTGAGCTCTTAAATACGAAAATAAGAGGCAATGTAATTTGAGGAGAAGAGAAAGCACTTGCCAAGAGCAAATATTCCAGTCCAGGTGGCCTCATAGTGCATGCATTACTAATGTATAACATATTAGACTACAGAAGTTGAAAATTGAGTTACTACTTAAAGTACATTCATTCGTACACAACGGTAATGCAATTTAAAACAAGCAACATTTTTATTATTATTAGAACAATATTTTATAACTTATGCACGACTGAACAATCACTCTTGTCAGTTCTCACCCTCTCTCTGTCCACTCTAAACTATCTGTGTCACCCTCTCTTCTTGTGTCAACCCTCTCTCTATATGGGTCACCTCTCTCTCTCTGTGCACCCTCTCTCTCTCTCTGTGTCACCCTCTCTCTCTCTCTGTGCACCCTCCTCTCTCTCTGTGTCACCCTCTCTCTCTCCTGTGGCGCCCTCTCTCTCTATCTCTCTCTCTCTCTCTGTGTCGCCCTCTCTCTCTCTCTCTGTGGCACCCTCTCTCTCTCTCATGTGTCAACCTCTCCTCTCTCTCGTCACCCTCTTCTCTCTCGCTGTCACTTCTCTCTGTCACCCTCTCTCTCTCTGTCACCCGCTCTCTCGCTGTAACCCTCTCTCTCTCGTCCTCTCCTCTCTGTCACCATCTACTCTCTCTGTCACCCTTCCTCTCTGTCACCCTCTCTCTCCTGTCACCTCTCTCTCTCGTATCACCCTCCTCTCTCTCTCTCTCTCATCCTCTCTCTCTCTCTCTCATCGTCTCTCTCTCTCTCTGTCTCTCTCTCTCTCTCTCTCTCTCTGTCTCTCTCTCTCCTGTCTCTCTCTCTCTCTGTCTCTCTCACCCTCTCTCTGTCTCCTCTCACCCTCTCTCTGGGCTCTCTCCCCCTCTCTCTGTCTTTCACCCTCTCTCTGTTCTTACCCTCGCTCTGTCTCTCTCACCCTCTCTCTGTCTCTCTCACCATCTCTCTGTCTCTCTCACCCTCTCTCTGTCTCTCTCACCCTCGCTCTGTCTCTCTCACCCTCTCTCTGTCTCTCTCACCCTCTGTCTCTCTCACCCTCGGTTCTCTTCACCTCTGTTATCTCTCACCCTCGGTCTCGCTCACCTATGTCTCGCTCACCCTCTGTCTCTTCACTCTCTGTCTCTTCGCACCCTCTGTCTCTCTCACCCTCTGTCTCTCTCACCCTCTGTCTCTCTCACCCTTTCTGTCTCTCTCACCCTCTCTCTGTCTCTCTCACCCTCTCTCACCCTTTCTCTGTCTCTCTCACCCTTTCTCTGTCTCCTCAACCTATGTCTCGCTAACTCTGTCTCTCTCACCCTCTGTCTCTAACATCTGGCTCTCTACCCATTTCTCTCACCCTCGGTCTCTCTCACCTAGTCTCTATCACCCTCTGTCTTCTCACCCTCTGTATCTCTCAACACCTCTGTGGTCTCTCTCACCCTCTGGTCTCTCTCACTCTCTGTATCTTCACCCCTCTCGTCTCTCTCTGTCTCTCTACACCCAGTTCTTGTCTCTCTCACCCTTTCTCTGTCTTCTCTAAACTTTCTCTGTCTCTCGAACCTCTCCGTCTCATCTCACAGTTACTCTGTCTCTCTAACCCATTTCTCTGTCTCTCTCACCCCCTCCTGTCTCTCTCACCCTCTCTCGTTCTCTCACCCTCTCTCTGTCTCTATCACCCTCTCTATTGTCTCTCTCACCCTCTCTCGTCTCTCTCAACCCTCCTCTGTCTCTCTCAACCCATATCTCTGTCTCTCTCACCTCTCTCTGTCTCTAATCACCCTCTCTCTGGCTCTCTCACCCTCTCTCTGTCTCTCTCACCCTTTCTGTCGCTCTCACCTCTCTCTGTCTCTCCACCCTTCTCTCTGTCTCTCGCACCCTCACCCTCTCTCACACTTTCTCTGTCTCCCATCTCTCTCTTTTCCTCCTCCGAAGGTGGGGAAAGGGGGGCCGCGGTTTTCGCGGGTGGGGGGGGTGGGAAGAGAGGAGCGAAAGAAGAAAAAAGTGGTGAGATGAGGTGACGAGGGTGAGCGGGGAGGGTGAGAGAGACAGAGAGAGGAGGGTTGAGAGAAGCAGAAAGAGGACGAGGGGGGAGAGAACGAGAAGAAGAGAGGGTGTGGGAGAGAGAAACAAGACGAGGGTGAGAGAGACCGAAGAGGAGAGGCCCAGTGAGAGAAAAGAGAGAGGGTAGAGAGAAAGAGAGAGGGTGAGAAGAGAAAGAGAGAGGGGAGAGAGGACAGAGATTCGAGGGTGAGAGAGGGGACATGAGAAACGAGGGTGAGAGGAGGACAGAGAGGGGTGTTGGGAGAGAGAAAGACGAGAGGGTGAGAGAGACAGGGGAGAGGGGTGAAGAGGCAGAGACAGTGAGTTGAGAAGGAAGGGAGAGAGGTGACAGGAGAACGCGTGAGACGAGGAGGACGAGGGTGGAGAGAGACAGGGAGAGGTGAATGCAGAGCAGAATGAGAGAGAAAGGTGAGAGAGGACCAGAGAGAGGGGGAGAGAGACAGAAGAGAGAGACAGAGGAAAGGGTGAGGAGAGACGAGATGAGAGGAACAGAGGCTCATTTGAATGTAGAGAGACACAGAGGTGTCTGTAGAGAGGACAAGAGTGAGGGACAAGGAGAGCGAGAAGAGCGGTGAGAGAGAAGAGAGGTGAGGAGCACAGAGGACAGAGAACGAGGGTGGAGAGAGACAGAGGTTGAGGAGAGACAGATTGGGAGACGAGACAGAGGGTAGGAGAGAAGAGGGTGAGAGAGAACAGAGGGTGAGAGACATGAAGAGTTGTGAGAGAGACAGGGGAGAAGGTTGACGAGAGGGTGAGGAGAGACAGAGAAGGGTGTGGAGAGACAGAGAGAGGGTGAGACGATGAGACAGCAGGAAATGGTGAGAGATGCAGAGGAGATGAGGAGAGGACAGAGAGGGTGAGAGACGACGAGAGAGTGGAGAAGACAGAGGAGGGCTAGAGCGGGTGGAGAGAGACAGAGGTAAGAAGAGGGGAGAAGACAGCGGGTTTGCGGGAGGAGAGGTTTTTGAGGAGAGGCAATTTTGTCGGGTGGAGGGGGTACGGGGCTCTTTTTTCGGGGGGGGGAGGCGGTGAGAGCGAGAAAGAGGGGGTAGAGAGAGAGACAGAGGGGTGAGAGAGAAGAGGTTGGAGAGAGGCAGACGAGAGGGTGAAGAGAGGAAGAGAGAGGTGAGATGGTGAGAGAGACAAGGAGTAGGAGGGGAGAAGAGAAAGAGAGAGGGTTGGAGCAGAGAGAGGGGGTGAGAAGCGTGAGGAGAACAGAGAGAGGGTGAGACGAGACAGAGAGTGAAGAGATGAGAGGGTGAGAGAGACAGGGAGAGAGGGCTGAGAGAGAAGAGGAGGAGAGAGAAAGAGAGAGAGAGCAGAGGAGGAGTGAGAGAGAGAGCAGAAGAGAGAGACGAGAGAGAAAGAGAGACGAGAGAGAGAGAGAGAGGAGACATGACGAGGAGGGAGAGAGAGAGAGAGAGGACATAGAGAGAGGAGAGGAAGGAGGTCGGAATGAGAGGTTGTTGAAAGAGAGAGAGGCGTTTGAGAGGAGGACGTTAGACTGTGGATGACTGTGGACTGATTCTTGTGATTTTTGACAGGAGAGGAGAGAGGGTTTAAGGAGAGACGGTGTGTTTTGTGTTTTGACCAGAGAGAGAGAGGGTGTGACGAGAGAGAGAGATGGATTGAATGCAGAGAGAGAGGGTGAATGTTGGTGATATTTGTATTTGACAGAGAGAGAGAGGGTGTTTTTTTTTTGAGAAGCAGAGAGGAGGGTTTTGGATGTGACAGAGAGACGAGAGGGTGACAGAGAGAGTGACAGAGAGGAGAGAGAGAGGGGGGCGTGTTTGTGGTGACAGAGACGAGGGGACACGAGGGGAGATGGCGGAGAGCGAAGGGGATGTGGGGAAACAGAGAGAGAGAGAGGGGTTGAAACAGAGGAGAGAGAGAGGGGGGCACACAGAGGAGAGAGAGAGGGGTGACGGACAAAGAGAGAGAGAGAGGGGGACAAAGGAGAGAGAGAGGGTGAACAAGGAGAGAGAGGGGAGGGGGACCACAGAGAGGTAGAGGGGGAACGAGAGAGAGAGAGAGAGGGTGACACAAGAGAGGAGTGAGGAGGAGGGGGACACGAGAGAGAGAGGGTTGACACAGGAGAGAGGAAGAGGGGTGACACAGAGGGGTGAGAGGGACAGAGAGAGGGTGAGAGTGACCAGAGAGGGGGATACTGGCAGGGACAGAGGGCCGAGAGAGAGAACAGAGGGCGAGAGGAGACGACGAGACAGGCGAGGGACAGAGGCGAGAGAGGACAGAGGGCGAGAGAGGGACAGAGGCGAGAGAGGCAGAGGGCGAGAGGAACGAGAGGCTAGAAGGGAGGAAGAGGGTAGAGAGACAGAGGGTGTAGAGAGACAAGGTGGAGAGGACAAGAGACAGGAGAGAGGACAGAGAGGAGAGGGACAGAGGCAGGAGACAGAGAGAGAGGACAGGGACAGAGCGAGAGAGAGGACACAGGGGACACGGTGGGTAACACACACACACACACACACAAAACACACACTGGACACCCACACAACACTGGTACACCACACACACACACACAAACAACACGCACCACTGGTAATACAAACTTACAACCACACACACTGGTACACACACACACACTGGTACAAACACACTGGTACACACACACAAAAACACACTGGTCACACAAATACACATGGAACACACACACCACCATGGTACCACCCACCACCACACTGGTCACAAACCAACTGACCAACACATGGTCACACACACACCCCACTGGTACCACACAACGTTACACCCAACACCACACACACACCCCAACACTGGTACAACAGACCACTAACACACCGACCAACACACTGGTACAACACACACACTACTTCGAGTCGAGCAGGCTCCCACCACCGCGGCCAGGGGGGGGAGCCGGGACACATTTAAACGCCCCCCGAGCACCATTCGGCAAAGCGGACAGCCAGGCACCACGGGCGACTACAACAGGGAAGGGGGAGGGCCAAGGAAGGGCAGGTGAACCACTCACCCGGGAGGAACAAAGAAACCAAACGAAGGAAAAGAGAACGATAGATGGAAAAAGGAATTCATTCCACTTGTTACAACTTACATAGAAGAATAAACCACAATAAAAAATAAGCGACACCAATCACCAAACTAAAGACAAAGAATCACAATGACGACCAAAAAAACACTGGAACAGACCAAATAACAATAAGAGAGCAAGCAAAAAGCAAAGTGGGCTACGCTCCCCCTGCAAACCCACACCAGCGCAAGGGGGATAAGAAGCGGGAACAAAGCTTCAAACTGCCGCACAACCCCTCTCCCAGCAGCCACTTCCCGGCACTAAGGGGACACGCGCTTAAAAAAAAACCACCCACTGTCGCCAGGCGACTCCGAACAAGGACAAGGGAAGGAGCCAACAGGAGGCAAAGATGAAAACCCCACCATCACCCACGCGCAGAAGGGGGGACCGACCCCACCGCGCAGAGGAAGCCAGGGAAGCCAGAAGTGCAGGACACACAACACATGTGCCTCTGCCGCAGGAAGCGGGAAGCCCCGCCCCCAGGCAAGTTGGCCGCTGCCCACCGCCCCAGGCACGCGGGCTTTCCTAACCCCACCCACCCACGGACGCCCTTCCATCCATTCTACTTGCGGTCTTGGTGAAGATGATGCAGCGGGGGGCGGGGTTCTTATAGCCGGGACGAGGGGATGGCCACACACGTAGGTAGGAAATACTGCGGGGGGGGGGGGGGGAGGCATTAAAAAAAAAAAAAAAATTACCAGCCGGGGTGCTGCAGGTCTCCTCCTCCGCGCGACGCACGCGACTCGCGCACAGCGCACAGTGCCCGCAGCTTACTCGGGCACCGCCGGCGGACAAAAAAAAAAACGGGGACAATGAGGAAAAATCCGGGACATTTCCCGGTACCACACAGGAAAAGCCGTACAGCTCCCGAAAAAAACCGGGACTGACCGGGCAAAAGGGGGACGGGTTGGTCACCCTAGGCATGGACCAACCATGAGCGCCCATGCGGCACAGCACACAGGGCACGTTAGGGAGCTTGCCGCGCACTGGCACGAATACACGCATCAGAGGGCCCTACTGCTCAATGCGTGCTAGCACGCAGGAGCGGGACACCACAGAGACATGCGCGCACCCACAGACTGTTGCATGGCCAGCCAAGGGTGAGACACAGGCATGCCCATCCTTCGCTGTCATGGCAACTGAACGTTACTACAATGGGCGATGGTTAACAGTCTAAAGGCATAAAGGCTTACCTCACCAGGGAAATAAGATGCAATCCATTTACAGTGTCCATGTGTACAAACCCAAAGTGGAGGAAAAATACCATTAAAAAACCCCAAAACGGTGACATTATTATACAAACCAGACAATAATCTCTAATAGCTACACTAAAGTTGAATAGAAATGTAAAGACAGAACAGAACCCCAGGACTAACAACACTAAACAGACTAAATAAAGATAACCAAGGGTAGAACACTGAAATGGAACAGCAAAACACAGTATAGTATTATGGATCTATTAAGAATTCCAGTTAATAGGAAAAGATGAAAAGGACGGAGGTGTCCAAAGGCGCGATGCCACTACAGAAAAATAAAATGGACACGCCTGTAACGAAAGCACTTCAGATAAGCTGCTTGTTAAAATCCACCTCCTTATGGTACGCAGATGGAATATCCAGAAGTAATTCCCGTCTTAATAATGCAGTGTCCTATGAGGGCAGCCCTTTCCCGGGGAACCTATTCTATGCCCAATTACTTCAATGGTGCTATAGAATGCTTTGTTGCGGGACACAGTGTTTCCCAAGGTGGTCGGATCGGTACTTTCTTGATACTACTTTGTGTGTCAATTAAAATCGTCTGCTTGAGCATTCTAGTTGGTCTTTCGATATAAAAAGGCCACAGGGGCCCACTTTAATGAATAGTAAACTACATTGTGTGGTTTGCATGTTTATCCTGTAGTCAGACTTTTATACTCAGCAACCTGTAGTTGGATGACAGAAGTTATTCCCAGTGCAAAGGCTATTACCAAATGGAACAACTGCAAACTATATTCCTGTTTCCCATAGCTTAAAAAAGAGGTCACTTCGGTTTAGCAACCCCACTTTTGTTTCGTGTTGTTTCCACCAGACAGGAAACACCACCTTTGTGGCACCCATGTCATCCGTCGGGACTTTTTAATAAAGGTGTGTTTTTTTTTTTTAATAAGAAAGTAGTTCACTGGTGGTGGCCTGGGGCTCTTTCCTTCAAACTTTGGGACATAAGACAGTGAGCCATTTGTTTCATAAATTTCTGTCCCCCAAAATACTGTAGAGAAGAAGTAAAGACAAGTCACATTATAACCAACTTGTATCTTTTTCAGCTCATTCCTTTATAAAATAGGACATTACTTTGAGCCACTGAGGTGGATGACAAAAAATGTATCTCTTGCAAAGGCTTATTACAAATGGCAACAAGCAGCAACTACCTAACCACTTACGGTCCCAATTTTAGGTTTCTTGTAAATTTGTGGTGAGGAAACGAGGGAGAACGAGAACCTTGTGGCGTTTGCAGCGACCACAGGAGAAATCTATATACAGAAACCTGCACAGACTCCCCCCACCCAGGGCTCCTGGGTCTGGTATGGAGTTGAATTATGGGAACAGAGGCTTTGTATCAAGTGGGGATACGCTTGGATGGAAATGTAACGCGCCCGCACAAGGTAATCAGGAATGTTGTAGGTGTGGGTCTTTTTAAATCTCTTATGTCTTATTACCTGATGTTAAATTGCAAAGATTGATAGATTTGCACTTTACACCATTAGGGGTCAACAGAACTTTAAGATCATAAACTAACGACTTGAGGCAAAAGGGCCGGATCACATCAAGTGCGGATAACAAAAAAATGCTGTTATTCGGCCATATAAAAGGCTATTATTCGTGCAATGATTCCGCGATTGCAGCAGCAGCCAAAATAAAGCACGTTTTTATCAGCCTGATTTAAAAAGCATTCGTAACTGATACAAAACAAAGGGCATTAATACCGCATTTTCAAGTAAAAAAACGTCTACATCAAGTTCCAATATTTTATCGAACGGACTGCAATGTATGACAGCAGAGAAAATACCGGCAAATATTTATCACTACTCAGGCTAGGCCGGTTAGCAAGACCTGTTATTCATATGATCATATAATGGCCCAATATACTGCCATCTATATCACTTAGGGCACGATCAAGCCTAAACCAACATGGATAGATGATTAAAATAGTTATTAAACGTATATTACAGTACTATTAAACCCCTGAGAGTCCATAGGGGTCAAACTAGATCCGGTTTTCCATGTAGCTGACCACAAAGGGGATAATCTACACATCACTACACTCCACCCTGCACCTTAGTGGCTAGTTAAAAGCTATGGTAGGTCTTGGTTTGTCCCGCAGGCATAAACAAACTAATTCGCGTCTCGATAACATACAATTCTGTTAAAGTGGAAGGGAATATCGTAACGAGGGAATACATTAACATTAACGGGGGTGTTATTACCGCCATTTTATGTGTATATATCAAGATTGTGGGTAAGAATTTACTGGGTTGCGACTATTGGCCAATCTCGCGATATGGGGAAGTAAAGCGATCGTTATACATGTGTTACATACCAGCATGGGTTAATATTCTATATAGGCTTCTGTAACAGACCGGACTGGTGAGGGATCATATTATCACAAACTGCATATTATTTTACTACCTTCTGGATGTGATATTTTTCCCCTCCCCTTCATTTCCCAACATAAATGTACGGTTGTACACATAGGGGCGTTGCGCTCTCTCCTCTCTTTCTCATAATACTATATCACACACATCAAAATGAATACGCATCAAAAAAACCAAAAAGATGAATGCACTGTCTAAATGCACAAAGCGCAAAATAAAACTAAAATAACAGAAATAATGTTCTACTTGGCGGTTGCTAGAGGAGATAATAATTGAAAACACATGTAATAAGAAAAGGAAAAACTTCTCCAAACAGCACTCAGACGAAATAATGCAAATAATAATAGTATATATTTATTGAGTCCAAAATATTAGCCCGAAAAACAAAAAAAAAAACAGACTAACTGAAAGCCCTGGCTACACTGGACTCAAACAAATATATAGATATATAAATTGATCAAGGGACAAAATATAATGAACATAAACCTCAATGCAATGAAACCAATATGGGGACCAAGTACCCATGTGATTCACAACCTGCTATTTCAATTATTATATGTTAGGATATGTTTACAGATATGCTCTGTTGACCTTTTTGTGCAAACTAACTACGCATGAATGCCTGTGCCTTAGGTATTCCCCTTATTATTTAGTTGCGATGTACATTGCGCACGCGCGCCACTGCTACATAAGGCAGTAATGATCAGCAATACATGAGACGCCAACTGAGACCACTGTCGTTCAGTTGCGTGATGTCATAATGATTAGCTAGTAGCTCACAGCTGTCTTACATCATGGCTCTAGCCTATCAGGGATCTGTTTGTTAATGGGTGGTGGGTAATATGTTTGTCGAGTGTCATTATGTATTACACTCCCTTGAGAAGGTCCTGTGTCAAGGACCGAAACGTCGGGTTATGTTGCCGTTTTTACTATATGAATACACGCTGCTTTGTACCTTTGAGTGTTGCTGTCTCCTTCTTGCCTTGGATCCTGGATCTACTCGGTAAGAGAACCATATATATATATATATATATATTGATGAAAAATCATCTCAGTTGCACACTGTAAACATAGATAAATGCTGATGGTGTCCCACTAGCCAATGTAAAATAGAATTACCAGATTGGAGTCCGGAAAAACGAGACAGCACACAGTCTTAGTGATTCCAATGCAGATGTAATCAAAGTAACATGGCACCACCTCCAACGTTTCGGTACACTCAACGTGACCTTCCTCAGGGACGTCCCTGAGGAAGGTCACGTTGAGTGTTACCGAAACGTTGGAGGTGGTGCCATGTTACTTTGATTACATCTGCATTGGAATCACTAAGACTGTGTGCTGTCTCGTTTTTTCCGGACTCCAATCTGGTAAATTCTATTTTTATTTATTTATATATATATAATAATATATATATATATATATATAATAGATATATATATATATATATATATATATATATAATACTGCTGTGCCAGCCTTTATTCTAGACTTCTCGGGGGCGTGGGGTTATTACGTCCTGAATGCCACGCGAGTAAGTAAATGGGTGCATCCCTGTGCTATGCTGCATTCGCGCCGCCCCAGCACCCGCGGGTTGAAACTGCGGTTGAACTGTTAATTAGAATGGTTCGGATTTAATTGGGGGCAATTCTTCGCGTATCCGCCAGGTGGCAGATATTCATGAAATGTAATGAATTCTAATGTGTACACTACTGTACATGTGCTACAGTAATGTGTCGACTTGCAGTTGTTAAAAAAAAATACTACAGTGGTCTATTGTGAATTGACCTTGGTACTGAACAAGTTACTTTATCAATTTAGGCGTTTCATAATAAAAACTCAATGCTCTGTGTCTTTTTCAATTACTTACTGTACAGTATTTCACTGCACAATCGCTCGCCGGACAGGAAAACATGTGTAAACCGCAGTACGTTTGCAAAAAGACCTGACTGCACATATGCATACGTTAATTTGGTCGGCAATATGCAGCAGCTGATAAACATGGCCACAGTTTGTGAAATCTATCAATATTTATCGCAAATTATGACTTTTTACAAATTTCACCTGATGCTCGTGTGTGTTAAGCGGCGATAAGGAAAAAATTAAGTAGCGATCTGTTTTTTTTTTCCCCTGTATTACCCCTGCACACGGAGTTAGAGGGGGTATTAGTGTGTGGTGCCAGATTTTTCCAGTATCTTTGATCATGGAGACTTCAAAGGAGGAGAAAGGTCAGATTTAATGAAACTAGATTCGTCAATCCCAGCCAGCAATTGAACAGCGCCTGCACCGTAGCCAGCACCAGCTTACAATAACGGTCTGACCGTCAGTGAAAACACCTGGTGACTGGCAACCCTTGCTATCAGTCCCCCCCAGGATACCCAAAACTCCAGCATGAGCCTGATTTTACGTACAGATTACCAGCAAGCTTGCATGTACCAAAAAGATTTCCAGCTTCATCAGCTGTCAACTACAGGTGTCGCAGACCGGGTGTCACCTGTCAAGTACATGTATAATGAAGACTACGGGACTTGACCGTGGTCATCGCCACCCGTTTGGCAAAAGTCTATAATGAAGGTAAATACGGTGTATCATTTATTACTTTAACTACCGTATATTACACTAGAGTACATATTACAGTACTTACACGACCTGCAGTTCAGGTTGCCGAATTTTATTCTTTTTTTAAAATATCAATACATTATGCACACAGACAAGTGATTAGTTACTGCAGATCGGTCCGTTCTCCTGTAATCAATCGCTTTGCTCATGGTTATTTAGTTCTATTATTTTATTCACAATTCTAGAAATGTAGTCCAGCACTATGATTGGCTGAGCAGTTTCTACAGTACAATACATACTGAACAATGGTGGGACAGCTAGGCGCATGCGTGTATGTTTCATGGTACCTTTTTGAAACGCATGAGATAATCACATCCCCCACCCCCAAGTCTTACTACCAGTAACAAGACAACAGGTAATCAAACGCGTATCACCCCCCCCCCCCCGAGCCATTCATTAAAATTCTTGTGAGCCTTCTTGAAGGAACAATTATTTGAAATGTATACGGTACTTATGTACTGTGTTTTATAAAATGTGAAACAATGAAACGATTTTTTTAAAATTCAAACTTTTTTTGGAGTGAAAACATTATTTTATATATAAAAGTGAATAGAGAAGAATATTCTCTGCCAGTGCTCCAAGTTAAAATAATTTTGCTCTCCTGGAAATAATTAAAAGCTATATAGCATAATCATCATTTCAAATGCACCATTGTTGGAGGTACAGGTATAAATATGGGGAGTAAAAAAACTGTAAAAAAAGGTCAATAATTGCTCACTGTTAGGGGTGTGGGTAAAACATAGAAAAGGGATGTCAAGGGAACCTAAGTAAACCAGGGACCCTGACCCTATCTAAATAAAACTCCAAACCAAACCTTAGAGCTAAACTATATAGATAAGGAACAGTGTCAAAGACATATACTCACGACCCTTATTGTGCGGTCCATCTGCGTCTGGCGTGCTCTCAGTCCGAGTGTATAATGGTAGAAAATCACCCTGGATAGGGGGAAAGATGGCGGTTGCACAGCGTGCCAGCAAGTGCCTATGCGTTCCGAAGGAAGCAGGAAGTAAAACGGAAGCTGGATGGCGATTTCAGTAGAAAAATTTAATGAACAGCAAAGACAACATAAAAAGAAAAAATCATCTTGAGAAGGAACTTGACGCGTTTCATGCATCTACTGCACTTTGTCAAAGAGTAATGGCCCCTTTTCGGATGCTGACATTTGAAGAGATCATCAACCGGAAGTCCCGCCCATCCCTCGCTCATTGGTTCTGTTTTGGTACAATGACCAATAGAGGAGCATGGCGAGGTGAGTGGCAGCGCTGGCGATGAATAGAACTCCTCCATTGTCCATGCACCCTGAATCAAACACAAACATAACAAACTTATCAAGCAAGAACTGTTTTAATCAAGCAGGTCATTAATTCCTTCAATATATATAAATATAAAATTAGGATACATGTATAATATTTGGTGTAGCACCAAGCAACTCTATGTTTTAATGAGAAAAAACGACCTGCTTGAAAATAATTAAACACTAATTAAAAAAGATGAAAATTTAATAAAGACATAAATCAATGGACATAATTAAATAATACTTATTCAATAGGAAACACATCTCATGTGTATGATGATATTACAATGAGTAACTATGTAATGTATAATGATCTAATTTTAGATCATAACTATAATAAAAATATGTGTTAATATCTATAAATAAAGGAAAATATGACCAATGAAATTGTCTGGAATTATAGGAACTAATGTACAAGTGAATGAATGAAGAATATATGCAGATGTATCACATATTGTGATTATAAATGTCAATAATAATTCATATTCGTAAAACAGTTGTTCCATATTTATCCCTATTGATCATTGACATACAGACATATAGAAATACTAAAGTGCTCAATTTAGAACAGTTGTTCATACCAATGTCATAAATCATGATAATCATTAAATCAATGCTTGATTTATGTATCTTAGATAGAGGTTTATTTGGTGTATAAGACTGGCTGTTGAGATATATAAAGCTCACAGCAAACAGTCAATATACCAAATATCACAAAGGTGGTAAATACAAGACAGAAATGTTTCTGGATGATCACAGTTAGGTACGGCTTGAAAGAAAAAGGAAACTTATATCTGGGGTCTGTCAAAAATGATTAGTTCCCAGTCGGTATTATACCTTCTGGATGCAAAGCATTAGTGTGAAAATCCAGTACATGTTCTTTTGGTAGAGTGTTTAATCGTTTACCTTTTCTGGGGTGTATTGGGATAATTCCAGACCACTAAATGAAAAGGAGTCTATTTGCCTTGTGGACACACCGTTAAGTGTCTGGATACAGGGAATCTTAAATCATCTTTTTTGATAGATCTTAGATGCTCCATAGGCCAAATTTTAATGGCCTAATAGTCCTCCCATATATTTTCCACAACAACAAGTTTCAAGAATAGATCACGTGATCAGTATTGCAAGTGATCAAATGATTATAATGTGTGTCATGGGTGACTTTAGATGCAATCGACTTAATAGGTTTAGCGTATTTACATGCAGAACAGTAACCACATTTGTGGAAAACATCTCGGGGAAGAAACCCTTTAGTATGTATAGAGGGAGGAACGAACAAACTCGGGGAGAGAGATGGTAGATAAGTATTAGCTTTCCTAAATGTAAATTTCGGTCGACTCTGGACGAATGGTTTTAGGGGCGTATCTAGTTGCAAAGTGCCAATGTTTGTTGATAATAGATTTATGTTTCGGATTGGCGACTAAATTGGTAATGAAGAACAGCCTTCCCATCAAATTGAGCTTTATTCACTGTAACGTGTATATTAGACTTAGAGGCAGGCTGCAATAATTTGTCTCTAGAGATGGAGAATGCATGGTTCAAAGGCACTTTGATGCAGTTACGATCACAGCCTCTTGTTCAAATCTAAATGCTAGACTTTAGATTGTTCAGTGAACATTTCCAAACTTGAACAAATTCTTCTGAGTCTTAAAATTGACCTTGGGTATCCCACAAATGAGGGTCCTCGGGGGACTGCTTGTTGCTTGCAAGAGAACATTCTGAGTTTCTTTGCGATATATGTCGCTTTGTATGATATTGTTTAAATTAATGAACAGAAGAATGTCCAAATAAGTAATCTGTACTGTGTGTGTGCAATATAGGGAAAATGTAAATTGTATGTATTATCAATGATGGTCTCCACGAATCTACTCAACAATTCAGTGCCACCCTCCCAAATCATAATCAGATCATCGATGTATCTACGATAAAATTTAATTTTGTGTCTGTATATGTTGGGTCACTGTAAATAAAATGTTGCTCCCAAAACCCATAAATAAATAGTGTAAGAGGGTGCGAAAGATGTGCCCATGCAGTGCCACGTTGAAGATAAAAAACTTGTTAAACAAGAAATATTTGTGTGTGTTTAAAAGAAATAAGATATATTCAATAATAAATGTGCGCTGTGCAGGTGACATGCAAGAAGTATCCAAAAAGTGTTGAATGACTGAAATGCCGTGCTGGTGATCGATGATAGTATAAAGTGAAGTGACGTCTAAGGTTACCCATGTGTAAGAATGTGACCAAGAAAATGTTTTAAGTGCATGTGTAGATCCGTGGAGTCCCTCAGGTAAGATGGTAACTGATGTACCAGAGGCTGTAAAAAAACAGTCAACGTATCTGTGAAGACCATCTCCCAAAGATCCAACGCGCAATATAATGGGCCTGCCAGAGACTTATGGATCTTGGGAGATGGTGGAAGTAGGAACGAATGGACGTCTGCATACAAGAATGTGCTTTTTTGTCATTAAGACCTATAATATGGTTCCCAACTCTAGAACTTTTTTAACTGGGATAAATAGACTTTAGTTGGCTCTTTGTATAATTTAAAAAAGAATCTTTATCAGAGAGCTGTCGAAGGGCTTCATTGCTATAGGCATCAATGTCTAAGATGACTGTCGCTCCAACCTTCTCAGCCCTCTTAAACAATATCTTCTATTACTTCAGTGTTTTCAATTTCGCAATTTCATCATCGTCATATTGGATGTGAGTGTGATGTGTAAACTTGAACCCCTGTGCCAATAAAAGAAAGTCTTTCTCTACCACTTGTTCAAATGTCCTGACGTGGGGACCTTTTAACATATGTTGGATAAAAAATAGATTTTCTCTTTAGTCCAGAGTCGACCGAACCTGTTAGGAAAGAAGAATGAGAAAAACAATCATCAGTTAATGATGTTCAACATTGTTAGGATCATATAACTCATTCATATCTTGTAGAAGGCAAAAATCTGCAAAGTTAGAAAGTTGATAGTCACCGGGTAAATCTGTGGAGGTGAATGAGGTTCATCCTCAGCAGAGGAGCTCACTCTCTATATATTTATATAATATTATAAAGCAAAACGGAAAAAAGGAAGGCCCCGCTTCTCGGCGCTTCGTTATCCGGCGTCGCTTATCTGGTGGTGCCGAGAAGGGGGCCGCCATCTTTAAACCGCAGTCGCGCAGCGCAAAATGGGCGTTGCACACGGCGGGCATGCGCAGACCGATGTCTGTGCGCGAATGTAGTTTGCGCGCGCAGACCATAGGCGCGCATGCGCAGAACGGCAAAAAAAACGCCGTTCTGGCATGCAAAGAACTGAAAATCACCGGATCCGCTTTCGCGCAATTTTCACTATATGGCAGGGACCTGGAAAGGAACCTGCCGTATACCCGGGGCCCTGCTGTATTCATTGTCACGGTAGCTAGTGATAGGTTATAATAATACACACCAAAATATATCTGGGTTGAATTGAACACGACTTAGATATAATAAATTCGTGTTATTCCTTAAAAAAGGTGGGCACACAAGATATACAAATAACAGGCAAAATATAGACACTTACTTAGGGGGAGGGGATGGTGAAGAAATCAGGATACAGGATTAGCCATTCACCCAGCGATCAGACATCAAGTAGTTGGTAATACAGGTTCAGATGAAGCCATCAAGAACAGACATGAAAAGACAATGGGATAGGTTGACCCTAGTTTATAAGGAGTTTCAACCCCCATACCTTAACCCTGGGGCGCCCTGGGTCTAGCAGATTCCTTTGTAGTAGGAACTCCTTGTCTGCAAGTATGAATTATGTCACTTACAAACCACTCAGGCCCTATGTTTCTCCGCCCTATTGTACACAATCAGAGCGGTCAGCCTTTGATCAGAGGGTTTATGGTAGAAAATTTGTCTCCCTCCTGAGTATTACATACCATATGGGCTCTGGGTTTATCCCAGACCCAAAATACAATTCATACTTTAATACCTTCATATATTAAAATAATCCTTTCGTGGGTCTGAGCGGACTGATATGGCCAGGTCCTCATGCCGGAGGACCTTTGCAATTGTGGCCAAGTTTCAAACCTTCCATTGACCCCAGAACCAGAGATAACAAATACAATTTAAAACCCTTATTAACTTCAATGCAGGTTCTCCGCTCACAAAATGAATCTCTGCTTTTCACTATTTCCCATTGAAATCAAGGGCTCCACCGCTATAGGCTTTCAATGGAGCAACTCCGCCATTGAAGTCAATGGTAAAAGTACAATTTTCACATTTGCTATACTCCGTCTGTTGATCAGAGAGGGCTGGAAATGGCCATGCAGTCATGCCGGAACAGTGACTACATGCGACCCAATCCCAACCCTCTGGTACTCACAGAACCGGAGATATAGGTCACACTTTTACATTTTGGACTTAGCCGTTTTAACGCCACACGGCTTTTCCCCCATTGGAATCAATGGCCGGTGCCGCCATAGGCAATGCAGGGCGAGCGCCGCCATTGTATTCAATGGACCTCTCGCTCCGCCATTAGAGTCAATGGTGCGACCCTCTTGACGGTACGACCCTTTACGGGGGTCCTTTATTCCCGGACCCGGTGGGGTCGAGTGTGGGGGCTCCTAGGGTCTAGGGGCAAAAATAATTTTATTTTTGGGTGCCCTAGACCTAAGTTTCCCACGCCACTTGTAGTTGAACTTGAACTCAGTGTGATCAAAGCTCTTCTTTAGACAATGTTTCCGCTCTTGCGGTCTGCGGTTTGGATGGCTGCCAACCCGTTCCTGGAGGTCGGCGTCGAGGAATCCCATTGAAATGAATGGCTCCATTGACTTACAATGGGGAACCGCCGCTCCTCCTCTCGGGCGCCACCTGCAGGTCTCTATGGAAACGGGCCCAAACCGCCAGATCCGCTATTGGAATGCAGGAGCTGCAATGGCGACCTTTGGGAGGCTGCAAAATGGAGCCTGAAAAGGCGGGAAAATGGGACAAGGGCTAAAACACTGAATTAACCTTACCCCTTCCCTCCCGCACAAATCCCAGTGTATGTGTTGGTGCAAACACGGGAATGGGAACAATACACATTTACAGGGGAATATACATTTGGTTGCTGAAGCAGGGTAAAACACATTACTGGACCGCAGTCCAGTTAACCTCTTGCTTCCCAAGTGAGAACAGGGGTGGCCAAATGGGGTGAACCCTTTAGTCCCGGGCCAAACCCCCTCTCCCATGCAATAATATTTTATTTTTCCTCAGAAAATAAACTTTGTCATCAAGCGTAGAATGGCTAATGGAGGAATTTCAATGGACTACAGTATAATATCGCTTTTTTGAAACGTTGCTTGCGCATTGATGAATTTATTGATTAGGATAGAAAAATTGTGAGCTTTTTAGAAAACCCTAAACAGAATGCTGCTGTTCATATTCAATACTTTTTTGCATACAGTACTGTAATACAGTACACTCGCACATTTAATATAAGAAACGCCCAAAATAAAAAGTAAATCTTTTATCCTATACAGTTATGTATTTATTCTGCAGTACTGTGATTTTTTTTTGGGGGGGGGAGCTGTGGGGTTCAAAACATTATGATGACCTGTTGAAAATATTTTGTTGAACTAATAATCAAGCATACAGCCCTCTCCCCCTCTGCCTCCCCCACCCCCCCACCCCCCCACACACACCACCACAAAGGCCAAACCCTCATTTGTAAGGGTGGCTTTGTGGCTTAGTTTAATCGTGAATCTACCGAGCGTGTTCTCACATTTATGCGCATGCGTGTATGTGTTATGGAACCTTGTTGAAACGCAGACAGTATGCATGTGATCACATTTAGGCCATTGTGTATGTGAACAATACATCACACATCCCACTCCGAGCCATTCATTAAAATTCTTGTAGGCTGATAAGCCCTTACTGTGGAACGAATCCTCCCCCAAACACATTCATTCGTACACAACGGTAATGCAATTTAAAACAAGCAACATTTTTATTATTATNTTATTATTAGAACAATATTTTATAACTTATGCACGACTGAACAATCAAGCAGCAAAGTCCATCCCCATCAGTCTTTCCTTCCAGAGACGAGCCCTTACATGCCTCAAAAGGCCATTGATGGTGTCTCTCACGGTTCTCATCATATGATTGGTAACAATAAAAAACTGCTGCGGTTCCGCCAAAATAGTTTTCCTTAAATTTTCTGGCAGAGCCTTTTTGATTCGATTCCCTTCGTAATTAACGTTGTGGGTCCACCCGCTGTACATCTCATAACTGACATGGTGTTTGAAGATGTACAGGGCATATTTCTGGGCAACACCAGCACTTGCAACCTTGTATTTTGCCCTGACTTGCTGGGGCAGGTCGCGCAAGGTGATGTCTGGCACTGTCTCAATGCAAGCGTGTGTTGGGTGCGGATGTGCTTCTGGCAGCAGGCGAAGGTAGGTGGTCTGGGAGGATGCTTTCCTCCTGTAGATATGGCCTTATCGGGGTTGTCATGTCATCCTCATCAATGGCATACAGGCACACGTATTCTGCAGACGGAGGGGTGCGCTTGGTGATGGAATAGAGAAGCTCACATCCATGCCACCCTCCTGCTCCTGCGTCGGACATACAGGGGCAGGGGCTCCAAGCAATGAATTTATTCCCGCTATGTTGCTTTCCATCTTCTTCTCAATCTTCTCCAAACGCCTATCCATATTTAGCATGGTCTCCAAAAGAAGATCGATCTTTTGCACCATAGAGTTGTCGGGGAGATCGACACAACTTAACCCATTCAGCATGCGGGCGAACGAGCTCGATCTGGTGCGAGGAGTGCTATTGACATCTGCGCGGGTGGATGCTGGAACAGGTGACCAGGGGGTTCCCAGCAGTAGAGCAGCGTCGTGGATGGGTGCAGGAGCAGGTGACCTGGGGGTTCCCGGTATAGCAGTGTCGTGGATAGGTGCTGGTGGATTCCAAGCCTGTTGCTTTCTTTGTACGCCAGCTAATTTCTTCTTCACATAATAAGGCCCAAGCTTCTTAGCCTTTGGAGTCGTCTGAACATTTTCTTTATTATCCTTTGGCTTTGGCTTTGAAAAGGCTTTCGCTTTTTCGTGGTCGGCACGGCAGAAGAAAGCAGATTCCTGCGTCCGTAGAATCGGGGTTGATCCGTGGAAGCAGATGGCATGATGCAGTATCTGGACATGGGCAAGTTCAGATACAGATCAGCGAGTGGTAGACTATGTAATTTGTGTCACCTTTTATACCTGTTTTTGATTTTTTTCGCGTGCATGGCCACGAGGTGCAGGTGTTTAAAAGTGGGCATACTGTGTACTAAACCTGTCGAGTGAGGTTGAGACACATTAAAGTAATAATAAAACATCCATTTTGTTGATTCACTGCGCATTGTATACACATCGACTACATATTCTTGTGCTTGTATTTTTTCTAAACGCAGCGATGCCGATTTAAAAAGATTTCAAAGGATCTAAACATGAGAATACAGGATATGTACAAGAGAGGACAACGAATTTCACAGATACAATGCTGGTTAAATACTTCGGGCCTCGTTGTTCCAGCAACCACTGTGAGCTATCATGCCCATGGTAAGGCCAGAAGTGTCAAGCGGACACCAACAGTCACTACCGAGTAAGTATTTACAGTATGTTTTCTTTACTGTACAGTACAGATTAAATGCATGTTTTTAATATTTGATCAAGATTTACATTCTTATAATCAATTAATTTTAAGACACTGTGACAGAAACCAGGGGATGTCAATAAATTCCATATATAGGGCTCCCAGGATACTGAACAGTTTCTATCCTGTCGGGCCTGGGAGTGCAGCCTTATAATACATGCACTCCATCCCACAGTTTGGCAAGCGCTGGAACTGAGGGATGAGAGATTCAGACCAGAGTTTGTCTGCCTGCCTGATTTCTGTCACCTGTCATGCTAATTAGAAATCAGGTATGTAAGACTGATTTCCTGTTTGCTCTTCCCTCTTCCCCAGAGCTTGGAAGGCTTCTGAACTACAGTGGGGAGAAGCCTCTTCCCCAAACAGGTTCAATCATTCTGTTCATTTGGCTAAGACTGCAAAAGTACCTTGTTTTGTTGTTGGAAGTGGAAAAGCCACTTCCACCCTGAGTTAGGGAAATCTAAGTTAAGTTATCACTCAGGTGAGCAGTTTTTGTTTTGATGTGTTTTGTTGTATGCACTGTGGCAGTCTCAGTGCCTGGGACTGAATAAACCAGGCATAGCCTGTTTAAAGGAACAGTACGTGACGCCTCATCATTTAACCTACCCTAAAAGGAACCTCGGTAGTGGGTTGCTCCACGACTGTGGGTTTGCGGTGCTCTTCTGCTGCATTGTACCTTTCTACGAGGGCCACAAGCTCATCCCATTGTGGGGGTCACTCCAACTGACCCAACGGCGTAAGGCAGAGGGAAGTTTCCTCAAGAACTGGTCCATGACCAACCGTTCCACGATGTGCTTGCTGAGTTGATCTCGGGTTGTAGCCACTTCCGGGCGAGGTGGATGAGGTCATACATCTGGCTTCGGGTGGCTTTATCCATCGTGAAGGACCATGCGTGAAACCTTTGGGTGCGAACAGCCGTGGTTACGCCGAGGCGGGCGAGGATCTCGAACTTCAATTTTGCATAGACGTTAGTTCGGCTGGCCCTAGATCAAAGTAAGCCTTCTGGGGTTCGCCGCTTAGGAAGGGTGCGATTAGACCAGCCCACTCAGCTTCTGGCCATCCCTCTCTCTGTGCCGTGCGTTCAAACGTGAGAAGATAGGCTTCCACATCATCCGAGGGTCCCATTTTTCTGAAGGTAGTGGCTTGCCCTGGTCATTTTCGGAACTGGGGCTGCCTCTGCCAGTGGAAGGTTCTGATAGTCCCCCTCAGGATCTCGAGTTCCTGCTGTAAGCCCTGAGCGAACCGCTGTTGCTCCTCTCTCAGCAAGCGGTTTGTCTCTTGCTGGTTTGCATTCGTCTGTTGTTGGTTTGCATTAGTCTCTTGTTGGCTATCAACAGCTTTTGCTGGGCTTCATTCGCGTCTTTCTGGACAGCGACATTGCGTACCAGCGCACTCACCACGTCTTCCATCTTGTTTGGAGAGAGAGAAAAAAAACTTTTTTTTTTTTTCTTCTTAAAGTTCTTTAACCCGCAGACCTTTTAGTGTTTTGCCTGCATTCTCCACCATATGTGACAAACAGCTTACTCCGGGGCTCCGCCGCTTGTCCGGGACTGTTAGAACACGTTTAAAGGAACAGTACGTGACGCCTCATCATTTAACCTACCCTAAAAGGCCGTGTTCTAACAGTCCCGGACAAGCGGCGGAGCCCCGGAGTAAGCTACCATAGCCGCGCGCATGCGCAAACGGCAAAAAACGCCGTTCTGTGCATGCAAAGAACTGAAAATCACCGGATCCGCTTTCCGGCAATTTTCACTATATGGCAGGGACCTGGAAAGGAACCTGCCGTTACACCGGGGCCCTGCTGTATATCATTGTCACGGTAGCTAGTGATAGGTTATAATAATACACAACCAAAATATATCTGGGTTGAATTGACCACACTTAGATATAATAAATTCGAGTTTATTCCTTAAAAAAGGTGGGCACACAAGATATACAAATAACAGGCAAAATATAGACACTTACTAGGGGGATGGATGGTGAAGAAATCAGGATACAGGATTAGCCATTCACCCAGCGATCAGACATCAAGTAGTTGGTATACAGGTTCAGATGAACCATCACGAACAGACATGAAAAGACAATGGGTATAGGTTGACCCTAGTTTATAAGGAGTTTCAACCCCCATACCTTAACCCTGGGGCGCCTGGCTGTCTAGCAGATTCCTTTGTAGTTAGGAACTCCCTTGTCTGCAAGTATGAATTATGTCACTTACAAACCACTCAGGCCCTATTTTTTTCCGCCCTATGTACACAATCAAGCGGTCAGCCTTTGATCAGAGGGTTTATGGTAGACAATTTGTCTCCCTCCTGAGTATAACATACCATATGGGCTCTGGGTTTTATCCCAGACCCAAAATACAATTCATACTTTAATACCTTCATATATTAAAATAATCCTTTCTGTGGTCTGAGCGGACTAGTATTGGCCAGTCCTCATGCCGGAGACCTTTGCAATTGTGGCCAATTTCACAACCTTCCATTGACCCCCAGAACCAGAGATATACAAATACAATTTAAAACCCTTATTACTTCAATGCAGGATTCTCCGCTCACACAAATGAATCTCTGCTTTTCACTATTTCCCATTGAAATCAATGGGCTCCACCGCTATAGGCTTTCAATGGAGCAACTCCGCCATTGAAGTCAATGGTAAAAGTCAATTTTCACATTTGCCTATACTCCCGTCTGGTTGATCAAGAGAGGGCTGGAAATGGCCATGCAGTCATGCCGGAACAGTGACTACATGCGACCCAAATCCCAACCCTCTGGTACTCACAGAACCGGAGATATAGGCTCACACTTTTACATTTTCGGACTTAGCCGTTTTAACGCCACACGGCTTTTCCCCCATTGGAATCAATGGCCGGTTCCGCCATAGGCAATGCATGGGCGGCGCCGCCATTGTATTCAATGGGACCTCCGCTCCCGCATTAGAGTCAATGGTGCGACCCTCTTGACGAGTACGACCCTTTACGGGGGTCCTTTATTCCCGGACCCGGTGGGGTCAGTGTGGGGCCTCCTAGGGTCTAGGGCAAATAATTTTTATTTTTGGGTGCCCTAGAACCTAAGTTTCCCACGCCACTTGTAGTTGAACTTGAACTCAGTGTGATCAAACTCTTCTTTAGACAATGTTTCCGCTCTTGCGGTCTGCGGTTTTGGATGGCTGCCAACCCGTTCCTGGAGGTCGGCGTCGAGGAATCCCCATTGAAATGAATGGCTCCATTGACTTACAATGGGGAACCGCCGCTCTCCTCTCGGCGCCACCTGCAGGTCTTCTATGGAACGGGCCCCAAACCGCCAGATCCGCTATTGGAAGTGCATGGAGCTGCAATGGCACCTTTGGGAGCTGCAAAATGGAGCCTGAAAAAGGCGGGAAAATGGGACAAGGGCTATAAACACTGAATTAACCTTAACCCTTTCCCTCCCGCACAAATCCCAGTGTATGTGTTGGTGCAAACACGGAATGGGAACAATACACATTTACAGGGGAATATACATTTGGTTGCTGAACAGGGTAAAAACACATTACTGGACCGCAGTCCAGTTAACCTCTTGCTTCCCAAGTGAGAACAGGGGTGGCCAAATGGGGTGTAACCCCTTTAGTGTCCCGGGCCAAACCCCCTCTCCCATGACATAAATTTTTATTTTTCCTCAGAAAATAAACTTTGTCATCAAGCGTAGAATGGCTAATGGGAATTTCAATGGATCTACAGTATATATCGCTTTTTTGAAACGTTGCTTGCGCATTGATGAATTTATTGATTAGGATAGAAAAATTGTGAGCTTTTTAGAAACCCTAAACGAATGCTGCTGTTTCATATTCAATACTTTTTTTGCATACAGTACTGTAATACAGTACACTCGCACATTTAATTTAATAAGAAACGCCCAAATAAAAGATTTAATCTTTTATCCTATACAGTATGTTATTTATTCTGCAGTACTGTGATTTTTTTTTGGGGGGGGGGAGCTGTGGGGTTCAAAACATATGATGACCTGTTGAAAATATTTTGTTGAACTAATAATCAGACATACAGCCCTCTCCCCCTCTTGCCTCCCCCACCCCCCCACCCCCCCCCCCACACACACACACACAAAGGCCAAACCACCATTTGTAATGGTGGCTTTGTGGCTTAGTTTATCGTTGAATCACCCGAGCGTGTTCTCACATTTATGCGCATGCGTGTATGTGTTATTGGAACCTTGTTGAAACGCAGACAGTAATGCATGTGATCACATTTAGGCGCATGTGTGTATGTGAACAATACATCACACATCCCACTCCGAGCCATTCATTAAAATTCTTGTAGGCTGATAAGCCCTTACTGTGGAACGAATCCTCCCCCAAACACATTCATTCTTACACAACGGTAATGCAATTTAAAACAAGCAACATTTTTATTTATTATTAGAACAAATTTTTTATAACTTATGCACGACTGAACAACAAGCAGCAAAGTCCATCCCCATCAGTCTTTCCTTCCAGAGACGAGCCCTTACATGCCTCAAAAGGCCATTGATGGTGTCTCTCCACGGTTCTCATCATATGATTGGTAACAATAAAAAACTGCTGCGGTTCCCGCCAAAATAGTTTTCCTTAAATTTTCTGGCAGAGCCTTTTTGATTCGATTCCCTTCGTAATTAACGTTGTGGGTCCACCCGCTGTACATCTCATAACTGACATGGTGTTGAAGATGTACAGGGCATATTCTGGGCAAACCAGCACTTGCAACCTTGTATTTTGCCCTGACTTGCTGGGGCAGGTCGCGCAAGGTGATGTCTGGCACTGTCTCAATGCAGCGTGTGTTGGGTGCGGAGTGCTTCTGGCAGCAGGCGAAGTGTGGTCTGGGAGGATTGCTCCTCCTGTAGATATGGCCTTATCGGGGTTGTCATGTCATCTCATCAATGGCATACAGGCACACGTATTCTGCAGACGGAGGGGTGCGCTTGGTGATGGAATAGAGAAGCTCACTTCCATGCCACCCTCCTGCTCCTGCGTCGGACATACAGGGGCAGGGGCTCCAAGCATGAATTTATTCCCGCTATTTTGCTTTCCATCTTCTTCTCAATCTTCTCCAAACGCCATCCATATTTAGCATGGTCTCCAAAAGAAGATCGATCTTTTGCACCATAGAGTTGTCGGGGAGATCGACACAACTAAACCATTCAGCATGCGGGCGAACGAGCTCGATCTGGTGCGGAGTGCTATTGACATCTGCGCGGGTGGATGCTGGAACAGGTGACAGGGTTCCCGCAGTAGAGCAGCGTCGTGGATGGTTGCAGGAGCAGGTGACCTGGGGTTCCCGGTATAGCAGTGTCTGGATAGGTGCTGGTGGATTCCAAGCCTGTTGCTTTCTTTGTAGCCAGCTACTATTTCTTCTTCACATAATAAGGCCCAAGCTTCTTAGCCTTTGGAGTCGTCTGAACATTTTCTTTATTATCCTTTGGCTTTGGCTTTGAAGGCTTTCGCTTTTTCGTGGTCGGCACGCAGAAGAAAGCAGATTCCTGCGTCCTTAGAATCGGGGTTGATCCTGTAAGCAGATGGCATGATGCAGTATCTGGACATGGGCAAGTTCAGATACAATCAGCGAGTGGTAGACTATGTAATTTGTTGCACCTTTTATACCTGTTTTTGATTTTTTTCGCTTGCATGGCCACGAGGTGCAGGTGTTTAAAAGTGGCATACTGTGTACTAAACCTGTCGAGTGAGGTTGAACACATTAAAGTAATAATAAAACATCCATTTTGTTGATTAACTGCGCATTGTATACACACGACTCATATTCTTGTGCTTGTATTTCTTTCTAAACGCAGCGATGCGATTTAAAAAGATTTCAAGGATCTAAACATGAGAATACAGGATATGTACAAGAGAGGACAACGAATTTCACAGATACAATGCTGGTTAAACTACTTCGGGCCTCGTTGTTCCAGCAACCACTGTGAGCTATCATGCCCATGGTAAGGCCAGAAGTGTCAAGCGGACACCAACAGTCACTACCGAGTAAGTATTTACAGTATGTTTTCTTTACTGTACAGTACAGATTAAATGCATGTTTTTAATATTTGATCAAGATTTACATTCTTATAATCAATTAATTTTAAGACACTGTGACAGAAACCAGGGATGGTAATAAATTCCATATATAGGGCTCCCAGATACTGAACAGTTTCTATCCGTCGGGCCTGGGAGTGCAGCCTTATAATACATCACTCCATCCCACTTTTGGCAAGCGCTGGAACTGAGGAGAGATTCAGACCAGAGTTTGTCTGCCTGCCTGATTTCTGTCACCTGTCATGCTAATTAGAAATCAGGTATGTAAGACTGATTTCCTGTTTGCTCTTCCCTCTTCCCCAGAGCTTGGAAGGCTTCTGAACTACAGTGGGGAGAAGCCTCTTCCCAAACAGGTTCAATCATTCTGTTCATTGGGCTAAGACTGCAAAAGTACCTTTTTGTTGTTGGAAGTGGAAAGCCACTTCCACCCTGAGTTAGGAAATCTAAGTTAAGTTATACTCATGTGAGCAGTTTTTTGTTTTGATGTGTTTTGTTGTATGCACTGTGGCAGTCTCAGTGCCTGGGACTGAATAAACCAGGCATAGCCTGTTTAAAGGAACAGTACGTGACGCCTCATCATTTAACCTACCCTAAAAGGCCGTGTTCTAACAGTCCCGGACAAGCGGCGGAGCCCCGGAGTAAGCTGTTTGTCACATATGGTGGAGAATGCAGGCAAAACACTAAAAGGTCTGCGGGTTAAAGAACTTTAAGAAGAAAAAAAAAAAAAGTTTTTTTCTCTCTCTCCAAACAAGATGGAAGACGTGGTGAGTGCGCTGGTACGCAATGTCGCTGTCCAGAAAGACGCGAATGAAGCCCAGCAAAAGCTGTTGATAGCCCAACAAGAGACTAATGCAAACCAACAACAGACGAATGCAAACCAGCAAGAGACAAACCGCTTGCTGAGAGAGGAGCAACAGCGGTTCGCTCAGGGCTTACAGCAGGAACTCGAGATCCTGAGGGGGACTATCAGTAACCTTCCACTGGCAGAGGCAGCCCCAGTTCCGAAAATGACCAGGGCAAGCCACTACCTTCAGAAGATGGGACCCTCGGATGATGTGGAAGCCTATCTTCTCACGTTTGAACGCACGGCACAGAGAGAGGGATGGCCAGAAGCTGAGTGGGCTGGTCTAATCGCACCCTTCCTAAGCGGCGAACCCCAGAAGGCTTACTTTGATCTAGAGCCAGCCGAAGCTAACGTCTATGCAAAATTGAAGTTCGAGATCCTCGCCCGCCTCGGCGTAACCACGGCTGTTCGCACCCAAAGGTTTCACGCATGGTCCTTCACGATGGATAAAGCCACCCGAAGCCAGATGTATGACCTCATCCACCTCGCCCGGAAGTGGCTACAACCCGAGATCAACTCAGCAAGCCACATCGTGGAACGGTTGGTCATGGACCAGTTCTTGAGGAAACTTCCCTCTGCCTTACGCCGTTGGGTCAGTTGGAGTGACCCCCACAATGCGGATGAGCTTGTGGCCCTCGTAGAAAGGTACAATGCAGCAGAAGAGCACCCGCAACCCACAGTCGTGGAGCAACCCCACTACCCGAGGTTCCAGGACACTTCCAGAGACGGTAAAAGGGTACCGGGGCTAAGGGGCGCTGAAGAGCGGCGACCACCTTCACGCAGCACCAGCAACAGTGGCTCGCACACTAAGGGCAATAGCCAACATGGGGAGCCGGGAAAAGGCTCTAAGTGGGACACAGACTATGTACCTAAATGTGTAAATTGTCATGAGAGGGGCCACACAGCAAAAATCTGACCACTAAATGATGAGCCCATGCAATGCAACAGCGTGGAACCTTATTCGCTGTTGTCCCAATGTATGGGCCCTAACCCAAAGGACCCCTTGAATAACCATCTGTGGGCATTTGTAAAGGTTAATGGTAAGAGGGTTCGGGCACTTCTTGACTCTGGGAGCATGGTCACACTAGTGTCCGAATACCTCTTGCCCATTAAGAAGAAACAGGGAAACAGTTCACAAAGAGTGGCAATATGTTGAATACATGGGGATAATCATGAATATTCCACTGTTGATGTTTTTTTTCAAACAGAGTTTGGTTCTTTAGATTTCAATGTGGGTATTGTACCCAAACTGGCACATGATGTGTTAATAGGGACCGACTTTCCCCATTTTCTAAAAATGTGGTCCCCCGCTCAGAATAGCGCCCAGAGTTCAATAGCGGACCATAACGAAGTATTAGATGAAACAAATCCTTTCCCTTTTTCAGAAATGGATGTTGACGAGGGCCCAAATAAGAAGGGGGAAAAGGAGGAGTGCTGTAAAATTCCCTTCCCCATCACTACTTTGGTAGGGAATACCCCAAATCAAGATGTTGATCAGACACTTACCACCCCAGAACCGGATAAGACCCTCGCTGACCTAGAGGTCAGTCCTGGGAGTTATAAGAAGGCCCAGTGGGAGGACCCCACATTAGCGGTAGCAAGGGGAAATATACGGGACCAGAATAGTACTCCTGGCCAACCAGATAGGTCACTTGCTTACCCCTACTTCGAGGTAGAGAACGACCTAGTATATCGGGTTGATAAAAGGAAATCAGTTACAACTAAACAATTGTTGGTACCACGGACATTCCGTAACGTAGTATTACACCTCGCACATAGTCATCCATTGGGGGGACACCTAGGGGTGGAAAAGACAAAAGAAAAGGTTCTCCGAAGCTTCTATTGGCCTGGGGTTCTGGCAGAAATGACGAATTATTGTTCCTCATGCCCAGAATGTCAGATCACCGCCCCGTTCAAAGTGTACCGCAGCCCATTGGTACCCCTTCCCATAATAGAGGTAACATTTGACCGGATTGCTATGGATCTAGTAGGACCCCTAATAAAGTCTGCTAGGGGACATCAGCATATATTGGTAATATTAGATTATGCCACCCGATATCCGGAGGCAGTTCCCCTACGTAGCACCTCTGCTAAAAACATAGCAAAAGAGTTAGTAGTTCTGTTTTCCCGGGTCGAAATTCCTAAAGAGATTTTATCTGACCAGGGAACACCATTTATGTCCCAAGTAACAAAAGAGCTATGTAAACTCCTAAAAATCAAGCATCTCAGAACCTCAGTCTATCATCCACAAACAGATGGTTTAGTGGAAAGGTTCAATAAAACCTTAAAGAGCATGTTACGGCGGGCGGTCGATAAAGATGGGAAAAACTGGGATTGTTTGTTACCGTACCCGTTATTTGCCATTAGGGAAGTTCCCCAATCATCCACAGGCTTCTCCCCCTTTGAACTATTGTATGGCCGACACCCAAGGGGCTTACTGGATATAGCCAAAGAGACTTGGGAACACGAGGTTACCCCTTACAGAAGTGTAATAGAGCATGTTGCCCAGATGCAGGACCGCATTGCTGCAGTCCTACCCATAGTGAGGGAACACATGGAGAAAGCTCAAGAAGCACAGAGGAATACGTATAATAAGGGTGCTAGGGTCAGAATTTTTTTTCCAGGTGATAGGGTACTAGTTCTGGTTCCCACCGTGGAGAGTAAATTCCTTGCTAAATGGCATGGGCCATATGAGGTCTTGGAAAGAGTGGGAGAAGTAAATTATAAGGTAAGACAGCCAGGTAGGAGGAAACCTGAGCAAATTTACCATATAAACCTACTCAAGCCCTGGAAAGATAGAGAAGTCTTGTCAACCCTAGTAACCCCAGGTCCGTCAGAGAGTCAAGAAACTGACCCAGAGGTTAGCATAGCTGAACCCCTGTCCGTTCATCGGAAACAAGAGGTTCAGAATTTAGTGAGAAGAAACAAAGAAATCTTCTCTACACAGCCAGGTAGAACTAGCGTAATTGAACATGACCTAGTCTCTGAACTGGGGGTCCGAGTTAACCTTAAACCGTACCGAATCCCAGAGGCCAAAAGAGAGGCTATAAGTTTAGAGGTTAAAAAAATGCTAAAACTAGGCGTAATTGAGGAATCCCAAAGTGGGTGGAACAGCCCTATAGTCTTAGTCCCAAAGCCAGATGGTACAACAAGGTTTTGTAATGACTACCGGAAACTAAACGCGGTGTCAAAATTTGATACTTATCCTATGCCCAGGGTAGATGAACTTGTAGAGAGACTGGGCAAAGCCCGATATCTCACAACCCTAGATCTAACAAAAGGGTACTGGCAGGTTCCCCTCACAGAAAGGGCAAAAGAAAAGATAGCCTTCTCAACCCCAGACGGCCTCTTTCAGTATAAGGTGCTACCTTTTGGCTTACATGGAGCTCCCGCCACATTCC
Source organism: Ascaphus truei (assembly GCA_036426205.1). NCBI lineage: Eukaryota > Metazoa > Chordata > Amphibia > Anura > Ascaphidae > Ascaphus > Ascaphus truei. Next base: position 83,121 of record WSYH01001353.1, read on the forward strand.
AAAGAATGATGGATAAAATTTTAAAACCACATGCTCGGTATGCTGCTGCCTCAACTTATATGTGGTAATCCATAGTGAAGATTGGCAATCCCACCTTCCAAAGGTCCAAGCTATGCTCGACGGAGTTCGGTCTGCTGGACTAACTCCAACCCCGCTAAATGCACCATTGGTCTGGAGGAGGCCAAGTATCTGGGGTATTCTATTGGCAGAGGTTTACTCAAACCCCAAACACTCAAAGTGGAGGTGATACAAAATTGGCCAAAGCCAGTTACAAAAAAACAAGTAAGGACCTTTTTGGGGTTAATTGGGTACTATAGAAGGTTTATTTCCAATTTTGCAACTAAGGCAACCCCACTAACCGACCTCACAAAAGCAAGAGGACCGCTAATGGTAAAGTGGTCCCCAGAACCCGAACAGGCCTTCAGAAGCCTGAAAGAAGCTCTCTGTGCCCAACCAGTGTTGGTCACACCTGACTTCTCCAAAGAGTTTGTAGTCCAAACCGACGCATCTGAGGTAGGGCTGGGGGCGGTACTCTCCCAGGAGTCTCAAGGTGAGGAACACCCCATCCTTTATTTAAGTAGGAAACTAAATCCCCAGGAGAAAAATTACTCCATAGTAGAGAAAGTGTGTCTCGCAATAAAGTGGGCTGTAGAGACGCTCAAATACTACTTGTTGGGGAGAAAATTCCGGTTGGTCAGATCATGCACCCCTTACCTGGATGTGTCAAAACAGGGAAAAGAATGCTAGAGTGACCAGGTGGTTCCTAAGCCTACAACCCTTTAAATTTTCTGTGGAACACAGGTCAGGGCACAAACATGGCAATGCTGACGGGTTGTTAAGGATGCACTCCCTAATATCCATGGTCGCTCATCCCTCTAGGTCTGAGCTGGGGGGGGAGGATATGTGACAGAAACCAGGGGATATTAATAAATTCCATATATAGGGCTCCCAGGATACTGAACAGTTTCTATCCGTCTGGCTGGGAGTGCAGCCTTATAATACATGCACTCCATCCCACAGTTTGGCAAGCGCTGGAACTGAGGGATGAGAGATTCAGACCAGAGTTTGTCTGCCTGCCTGATTTCTGTCACCTGTCATGCTAATTAGAAATCAGGTATGTAAGACTGATTTCCTGTTTGCTCTACCCTCTCCCCAAGAGCCTGGAGGCTGGAAGGCTGCTGAACTACAGAGGGGAGAAGCCTCTTTCCCAAACAGGTTCAATATTCTGTTCATTTGGCTAAGACTGCAAAAGTACCTTGTTTTGTTGTTGGAAGTGGAAAGTGGCAGTCTCAGTGCCTGGGACTGAATAAACCAGGCATAGCCTGTTTAAAGGAACAGTACGTGACGCCTCATCATTTAACCTACCCTAAAAGACAGTGTTCTAACAGTCCCGGACAAGCGGCGGAGCCCCGGAGTAAGCCGTTTGTCACAACACCCATTATATTTCAAAGTGAGTTGCACCTCTTTCCTTAATTATCACTCACTCCATTATTACTCATTATGACTCACTCACCACCCCAATGCAGTATACAGTATACTGTAAACAGTATGACACCCACACATAAAGTACACATAATATTATATTATGTTACAGTATATTTATATATATTGCAAGAGAGAAAAAGAGCCCTAAAAAAAGCACTCTAGTTTGCCTGGCAGTACAAATACACAAAATTTTATTAAGGATTGTCACAGAACATAAATTTAAAATATAAAGCACAGAAAAGTTTAAAATAAGGCATGGATCCCCTATAAAGCAAAACTTGTTATATCCTCTAACCAGAGATTCCCATGAGGGACAATACAAAAGTCTGAGTCACCAGAATAAATGCTCTGAAGTACCTGACAGGGTGGAAATAGTAAAGCTAACTGCAGATAAAGAATGGTGGCTAAGTATCGTGGTTAATACAAAGAACAGCAATACACTTCTATCTCCCTTAAATCTGGGATAAATACAGAGTAATGCAACGTCAATAAGACTCAATGTAAAACACACATACTGCAGTCAAAAAAGCACACCATAGTCTGCAGCAGCAAAATAAACAATACATCACCTCAAGTCAGGTACTCAGCAGTGTCTGGGGAGGAAACAAGGAGCAAAGCTCATAGCAGATGGACATGTCCCTAAGGGGGGACAAAACAGGGGATCCTGCCTACTGGACCTGCTCCTACGCGTTTCGGCCTGAGCCTTCTACTGGGAGTGGTACGGTAGGCAGGGTGACATGCATCTTAAATAGGGATTTAATTGGGCCAGTAAGTGGTGCCACCTGATATAATCAATAGATAACATGAGGAATAAAGGGTAAACAGATGGGTATAATGAGCTTGCATACAGTGTCATAACCAAAGGGCCAATGGTAGGGGTATGCCGTGTCAACGCCTACCTTAATGGGAGAGGGCAGTGATGGCAGATAAATTCCCTAAATACACAGTGAGCATGCGCATGACGTCATCAGCCTGCGTTTATGCCAAGGCTGTCGCCTACACTACTCTATCTGGAAGCTGCCCTCAAATTCTACTGGCAAAGCGGACCTAATGGTTGCAAATGCGCATGTCCGTGACGTCATCCATTGTCATCCCTGGCGCCCCTTGCTGATTCACAGCAGAGCTGGCATGCATTTCAGTTAGATTATACTTCAGACCGCCTCACTGCGCATGCTGCCCCTGAATGTAGGCCAAATCACTGTCTCAGTAATAGCCCTGATACAGCGCTGTGTCGTGCGCATGCGCAGTGTTTTAAAGGGACAGTTACATGCTGAATAAAGATAACAGAATGAAGCTATTAATAAAGTATACATACTCACAGGGAAGGGATGAACAAAACAGAATTGCAATAAGTATATTGGTATTTGTAACATAGCAGCATAAACTGATAGTGGTCAATGATTAAATAGCACACAGAAATGTGCTTCAGGCATAGTGGTGACTAAAATTGAATCATAAGTATTGAGTAGCGTCAGAGAGTACATCATTACTTTCTTAATCATTGTTTAGAACACATAAAGTACCAACTATACCATTATTTGAACAGAAATGAATTCCTATACTTCTGTAATTATTAATGACCCTTATCTGCTACATATCTTAAACGTCATATATATACATGTGGAGGATTCAAAGTTAACATGATAAATGCTAAATAAATCTAAGGGAATCTGTATAGGACAGTTCCAGATCGTAGAAGGGTGCATGAGTTTTAACCCCATAACTCCACAAGGAAATCGTCCTTAGAAATTGGGAGTCTATAGAATAAAGTATACATTATAGTCTCTCCATATACTCCACTTGTGTATAGATTAATGAAGGTAATAGCATAGTGTAGCCAAAAAAGGTGAATACAGATATAGTCCTATGTTTTGTAAAGTCTTTGCAGGGAGATATATGGAGTTGTTCTTCTCCTGATTCTGATGTCGACATGAAATCTTGCCATTTTAGTCCAATCTTGGATGCAGTATAGATAAAGTCCCAAATTCTTGATGATCCTATGTAGTTCAAACCCAGGACTCTATGATTGAATGGGGAAAGATGCAAAAAAGAGAGAAAGGGAAGTGCATGAGATTCTCATCACATACAATTTTTTAACACAATTATAAGTGTGTGAAAAAAAGGGGGGTGCATCAAAATTAGGGGCTGTGGGTAGCGTCTATAGGAACATCGAGAAACCTAGGTAGTCGTTGAGGCCCCGTGGCATCATTGAGTCCATTTGAACGATCCACCTAGACTCCCTGCGTAAAAGTGCCCTCTCTAAGTCGCCACCCCTTAGCCCAAGGCTCACCTTCTCTATGGCAAATGCCTGTACAAGAGTAAAGTCTGATGCATGTGTCAGACAGAAGTGTCGGGCTACCGATGTAATTTTTTTGAAAGCCTGGAGGTCTTTAGAAGCATTTTTAATGTTCCTCACGTGTTCGAGAATTCTAAATCTTAGTTCACGTGTGGTCATCCCAATATAAGGAAGACCACAGGGACACATAATGCAATAGATGACACCTTTTGATTTACATCCAAGACAATCTTTGATTTTAAATTTTTTTGTCTTGTTGAAATCTGTAAACACATCTGTCTGACACATGTATCGACAGGCAGAGCAGTTTTTACATTTGAAAAAACCCTTTCTTTTGACTGTTGAGAGGAATGTCTCGTTTGTAGTGGGGACAAAATGACTCGTCACAAGTTTGTCTCTAAGATTGGGGGATTTGCGACTGGTCATTGTGATTTTTTCACCCAGTATCCTTTTAAGGTCTGGGTCAGTCATCAAGATTTTCCAATGACTTTGCAGTGTCTGGCGCAACTGGTGCCACTGTTTGTTATACGTTCCTAAAAAACGGATTTGATGGTCTGAATCAATTTTTGCTTTTGGACACAGCAAAGTTTCCCTAGAAGTGTTTAGAGCTTTCTTGTAACCCTTCTCCACACATCGGTTGCTATACCCTCTCTGTAAATCTTTCCCTCATCTCTCCTGCCCTTTCAATGAAGCCCCTCTCTGTAGAGACATTACGCTTCAGACGCAGGAATTCACTTTTGGGAATGCCCCTGATTTGATGTTCCGGGTGGAAACTGGAAGCATGCAGTATGGCATTTGTAGCTGTTTTTTTGCGGAAAATGTCTGTGTAGAGTGTACCGTCAGGCCCCAGATTGATAAAGAGATCCAAAAACTCCACCTGTGTCTTACTGCAACTAAAAGTTAGTTTGATATTCATGTTGTTGTGGTTGAGAGCATCGACGAAGCCTTTGAACCCAGCAGCAGTCCCCTGCCAGAGAATCAGCACATCGTCGATGTATCTCAACCACAGCAACACATGTTGAGTAAATTCAACATTGTCCTCTGAGAACACAATCTCCCGTTCCCACCAACCCAGGAAGAGATTGGCATAGGAGGGAGCACACGTGGCACCCATTGCAGTGCCTCTCTTCTGCAAGTAGTACCTATTCCTGAAGATAAAATAGTTATGCGTGAGGATAAACCTCAATAACTTCAGGACTAGGTCCATCAAGCCAGCGGAGACATTCTGCATGGATAAATAGAACTGTGTGGCGCGCAAGCCATCCTCATGATCTATACAAGTATAGAGGGACTCCACATCACAGGTTGCGAGAAGTGTATTGTCATCAACCGTGATGTGGGCCAAACGCGCCAACACATCCATTGTATCCCTAATATAGGATGGCAGAGTCTCCACTGACAGTTGCAGAAAAGAGTCTATAAATTGGCAAATGGGTTCGAATAGCCCCCCTATGCCAGATACAATAGGCCTTCCCGGGGGGTGGGTAGGGTTCTTGTGCACCTTGGGTAATAGGTAGAATCAAAGGTAAGATCAAAAGAGTGGACCAGGCACGGGCATGGATCGAAAGTCGCAAGACTTTTCAGGATTGCATCTTTACTAACGAGTCTACTGTATCGCTGGAGAAATTTGCCACTTTTGCATTCCACAAAAAAGGATGCTTATCTATGAAGCGGCGTCCAAAACACCCAGTGAAGCTGCATGTGTGGGGTGCGATCTCTAGACGTGGACCAGGATTCATCATCATCTTTGACAGTAAAATAATGCACAGTCACATGCTGTTGCCTTATGCACTGTACAAGTGTGCAGTGTTTGGAGCACTTTTCTTGTTACAGGAATCATGAATAAAGTATTTTTACAAGAGGAAATAGTGCCCAAGATTGTGGAATACATTACACGTGAATTCCCAGATGGTCACTGGTTCTACCAGGACAATGATCTGAAACACACCGCGTCTACTGCGCATATGCTTGCCAGCGGTATCAACTGGGTTAAGACGTCAGCGGAGTAAGTACGGTAACAGTTTCTCATTTTTTACACTGTTTACTGTGTATCTCTTTAACTAATTCTCTTTATTTCACCCCTCTATTTCCAGATTGCCAGATTTCAATCCTATCAAAATGGTATGGCATCAGCTCAATGATCATATCAGAAAAGTGGTGAAACCATCAAAAATAGGTACACCAAGTATGGTACAGGTAAGTATGGCACAGATTGTTTTATATACACTTAACTGCACTCATTTTTCTTTTCAGAGCTGCTGCACTAAAAATGTTGTTATAAAGTAGTTATACAGTAGTTATAATGTAGTATAGATTTCCAGTATACAGTATAGTTTGACAGTAGTAACTGCATAGTCCAATATGTAGTAGTGATACTGTACACAATGCACTTAACTGCACTCAATTTTTCTTTTCAGACAGAGCTGCACTAAAAAAGGAAGGGCGGGGGAGGGGGTTGGGGTTTATCATGTGTAAAATTAGTGAACTGTGTGTATTGTGTAGCCACAGTCATAATTTACATAACCCCCCCCCCCCTCCTCTTCACGAGAATCATTGAAACCTCCCCACCCTCCCAAAGAAAAAGAAAGAATGGCAAACATTAACTTATCAAAAACATGATTAGGATTATGGTTTATTTAAATCAGTCCTTAAAGGGTTTATTTTATTTTGAACTTGCAATTCCGTTTGAATGTGGGGGATTCTCCATGAAGGGCTTATCACAGGTGAATTGCTTGGGTAAAGTTTGGCTTTGTGTGTGAACTGGTTGGGGGTGGGCTACAGTAGGTGCTGCAGTCGCAGTGTGTGCGGGATTAGTGGTTCAGAGAAATCTTATGGCCAGCAGTTGAACTCATCCCATGCCCCCCCCCCAAAATAAATTATGACTGTTATTGCGCATGTGCATGCGTGTGCGCGAACGGGGGAGACAATACAGCTCAACAAAGCCATTCGAGTAATTCGAGAAGGGATTATCACACGTGCTCATGCGTTAAGACTCAAAGGCTTCAAGAAGACTCAGTGACACAATTACTGTAAACAAAGCCTCAAAGATTAAACAAAACCAGCAATTACAAATGAATGGTTTGGGAGAAGCAGAAATACTGTTGCCTTGTGTGTGTGTGGGGGGAGGGGGAGAGCGCTATATGCTGGATTATTAGTTCAAAGAAATATTTTCAACAGGTCATCATAATGTTTTGAGCCCCACACCCCCATATAAAAATCACAGTATGCCACCCACCTCATACAGTACATACATGACTAGTGTAGAATTAAAAAGCTACAATAGTGATTGAATCTCAGAATAGCCAAAATTGTTATCCAAGCCCATGTCGAGAAACAAAAAAGTTTTTGTTTTTTTTAGACTTGAAATTCAAATTGAATGAGAAGTCATACACGCATGCGCCTAAATGTGATGACACGCATATGCGTTTCAACAAGGTTCCAATGAGACATACACGCATGCACATAAAATAAAAACAGGAAAAGAAGAACAAGTCTAGCAAAAGTATGGATTAATAAATAATACATATAGAAATGTGATGACACGCATACAGTATGCGTTTCAACAAGGTTCCAATCCGCATGAGCGGAAAAAATATTTTATATTCGGAAGACGTGACGTTATATTTTTGTAATACTGTACTTCTTTTCCCTTTGTATACAGTACAGCAGCGGTGCGCAAACTGGGGGGCGCGACCCCCAGGGGGGGCGCGAGACTGCCGACGGGGAGGGGCACGGGGTTTACAGAGGCCCTGCGTGCTTCCGAAGGCACTAAAATTAAGTGCCGGGGGAGCTGCAGGGCCTCTGTAAACCTTCACTTACCTAGGCTCCGCCGGCTTCCTTCCTGCGTTGCCTTGGCAACGCGGCAGGTCATGTGACGTCACATTGCTATGGCAACATGACGTCATGACGCCGGAGAGCGGGTGAGTGGAGGTTAGGGGGGGCGCGGGAGTGAGGGGACCGCCGGTAGGGGGGCGCAGGGAAAAAAGTTTGCGCCCCCCTGCAGTACAGTATGTGTCCTCATATTTTTTATCTTTATAGCTAAGGAGCCCCAGACTACTGTATACAGTATGAACTCGTAACGTTAATCTCTGCTTCAAATATAAATCTTCAAAGTACAATTACTGTACAGTACACAGCACACACAGAGACTTGCAGAACTGTACGGCTGTACTGTGTAGGTTGAATTGCTATTAGACTTTTAAGACAACCGCTCGCGATTGCCCACTTGAGTTTCTAGACGGTATTGCAGACAACGCCAAAATGCAATTTTCAGTGCCGGATAAATGGATTCTGCATGCGATAGAAAAACCGATAGAAACCCGAGTCAATTGCTATACGGTTGGAAAACATACCACGTCATGACCCGGTATTCAGAGCGGTACGGCGTGTGAGGCTTTAGAATAAAGGCTGGCGCAGCTGTATATATATTTCTACTCCATTCACCCCCCTTCCCCCTCATTGGAACATACAATAAGTGCATTGACTGTGCTGATTAACCCTTGTGCTCTTCTGTGTGTCTTAGGTGGGCAGGTAACAAGTAGCAGCCTTCCCACAACTGTATTATAACTTTTGTATTTGTGCATTTTATGTTTTGTTTTTGTTTTTAAACAGATTTTTTTATTGTAATATTGGGGTACAGAAGGGTAAAAGGTTTGGGAAATTGTTACACATTACAGTACATCGGCATTCACATATCTCACCTTACTGAACATACATATTTGAAGTGTTGTATAAAAATTGCATACGTCAGTCCCTCACAGGATGGAGGGAGGATAGGGGGGGCAACCATAAGGGATAGAACACAGCAACTAACATGGGGGGAGGGGACATTTTCACAGTATTCACAGAATTACATCTCGGCGTCTCGTCCTATTCCTATCTCCTAAATCTCCTCTCGGTTTAGATCCTTCTGAAGCATCTGAACAATTTTTGCAGCATTGCTAGCTCTGGGCATTTAATGTTTTTATGTTCATTCCATAATTCCTTGCTCCCTTATTTTTCTCTCTGTACTTGCTTTTAAGGATCATGGATTGGTCCTAGAGGGGTTGAGCAGCAGGAACGTGTTTACCCCTGCGTGTCTGCACCAGTGGGGAATACTTTCGGGACTGGTTCAAGGTAGTATCAGTCGTTTACTCGCTGGTTTCTGAGTTTGCGCCCGAGTTTTCTTTGCATAGCAGTGGAAGCACTGTATGCTAGGTGATAATGGTGAAAGGCAGGGTTGCATACCTGTCTAAGACATGTGAATGTGCTCGCAGGTGATCTTTTTTATTCTCTCTGTCGCTTTCAAAATGCAGTGTGTGTGTGTGTGATTGTGTTTAATAAAATGCAATGTTTTGTATGGGGGAGAATCAGTAACACAACGTACAGACTCCTTGTTCCCTTAAAATAACGTTTAAACAATTGTATTAAAACATCACAGTTCTGGAATACACTGGATGATATTGGTATAGCTTAATTAAGTCTGAATAACATCTGACGTCATAGTCATCCCTTTTCTAAGCGAGACCGCAACAAAGTTTGCGAGCAAAGATTTGCCTAGGAATATCATTGCATGTGTCCCCGTCACCGCTGTTTCCCCTGCCTCTGACCTTTCCCCCTTGCCTCCTCGTATCCTCTCCCTTCCTCCTCCCGCATTTGTCCCTCTGCGGCATGCCCTGACGTGCTCCCAATTGCCGCGCGCGTTCCCTGCAAGGCGCGCGCATGTCCCCAGGCTCCCGATCCCTCCGCGGCACTCAGTGCTCACGGCACTTCTCTGTCTCCCCTCCGGTTAAATTACCTCCTGCAGTCACTCCCCCGGTTCCCTCTCCTCCCTCGGCGGGCGCCCCTGCAGCACGGCGTTCCGCGTGTCTCCTGACGCAGCCTGTGCGTGCGCACCCTAACCTTACAGAGGGCGCGCGCACACGTTCCTCTTGTAGGCTTTCCCAAACCTCTGGCTCCGCCCCCCATGCTGTACAAGCCATTGCCCTCTCCGATTTGCCTGTCTCCTCTCTCTCTCCTTCTCACCTATCCCTGCTGTCTCTCGCTTTACCCTCTGCTCCTCCTCTCTCCCATTGGTGTTCCCTCCTTTATAACCCCTGTGTGTCCATTTCCTCGTTGCTCTGCACAGCTTCTTGTGACCCGTGTGTGCAGTCCTATGCTTGGCTCTCCTGTCTCTTCCAGCGTTTGTCCCTGTTCCCTGCTTACCTTTGGATCTCCCTGGAACTCTGATTTGTACTGGTTAACCCTGCTCTCTCCTGCCCTTGGACCCTGCTTTCGGATACGACTTTGCTGTCTTCTGTTACCCCTGGACTCTGGCCTATGGACATCACCATCCTGCTCTCTATCGCCCCAGGACTCTGGCACATGGACATCACTATCCGAACTCTGAAACCCAAGGCGTTGCAAGTATACCTTAACCCTTTTTCTATAGGCCCGGCAATGCACTACCACACTCAGGGCACGCCCTCACTGCTGTGGGTGCGTGGGAAACCCTTCCCACCTCAGTACTGGGGACTGGCCAGGTCTGCGGGCATACAGGCGTTACAAAAAGACAGGGGTGCCCAATGCTACATCCAATTGACAAAACATATATAGTAATAAGTATAAAGTTTAAATACTTCAATAATAATATTTTCTTGGTTATTTAGTTAAACCCTTTGGCAAAAGCGTCATAACCCTGCATACCAACGTCAATGTATAACCAAATGTGAAGATCCTAACACTAAACTATGAGGGGAAACATCCACAATGAGTCCTGTCCATTCAGCAAAATGCTAGAACCTCCCAAGTTAAAAAGGTGGGGAGGGGTGAGCTCTGGGAGGAGGGGCCACTTACCTCCAAACAACTGTTGTCAGTTAGGAATTAAATTAACACACACATTCCCAGTTAGCTCAAACATCCCCAAGGTATGTCTACTTTTTTTTTTACATGTATTGGGGGGGGGGGGGGTATTTTTATGTGTATTGGGGGGAGTGGAGGTCTTTTTATATGTATTGGGGGGAAGTGGGTGTTGGTTTAGCTCATCCTGCCTATGTAAATAATGCACAAACACAGATAATAATAACGCTCAATTCCAAATAAATAACAATTATAGAATAGGCACCAGGTGCATAGGGAAAATCAGACAGAGTACAGACAAGACAGTGACCGAGGTCACATGAGTCCCTTGTTAGCACGCACTCATGGTGCAATAATAATAATAAATGGGGGGATATAGTGATCATCAGAGAAGCCTAGCTTGCGCCAATCACCCACAAATAATGGGGTTATATGGCGATGGGACGTCTAAGCTGTTAAAAGTAAAAATAATAAATGTTTTATTGGAATACTAATACGCCGAAACAAGTGATAGTATGTATAAATGGTTTAAAAATAGGATTAAAATAAATCCCCAAACTGGGAGGTGCTAGGGCGAGAACTGGTAGTGGGGATGGTAGTGGCAGTATAAAGTATATATGCGTAATAAACGCTAATGCCACACACAAGTTGTACCCTCTTGTGTAACTACCATGTGGATAAGGTACATAGATGATATCTTGCTGATATGGAATGGTACGGAAAGTCTTTTGATAGAATTCATTGATGTACTTAATGCTAATGACTTTAATCTGAGATTGACTTATGTATCTAGTCCGCATAGCATTGATTTTCTGGACCTTACGATTACCAAGAACAAGGAAGGTTTCTTTAAACCCATTTGTACACGATTAGATTAGATTATTTAATCACTATTTAGAATTTATCACTGTTTAAGTACATAATATTTATTTAGTTTTCACTTAATAGAGAAGCGCCTTAATCACATTTTTTTGTACAATATACATAGGAAAGACAGGGCTAACGCCAGCCTCGAGTAGGTGATAAAATATTTGCTTTATTTCTGCCGTTCATCCCGTTCCGATAAATATCAGAACTTGATGTATGGCAGTTTTTACTTGAAAATGTGGTATTATGCCTGTTTTGTATCAGATCTGATGCTTTTAACAGGTCCGATAAAAAGTTCTTTCTTTTTGGCGCTGCAACGCTGATTCATTGCACGATAATAATAAGGTGCTTTTTTATGGGCGGTAATATGGCATTTTTGGTTACCGCACCTTGATGTATCCGACCCTCTGACTCGTCAGGTTTCGTGATATTAAGTTCTAGTTGACCCGTAATGGTGTATGCAGATCTATCAATATTTGCAATTTAACATTAGTAATAAGACAATAGAGAGGTAAAAACCACGTAACACACATTCCTGGTTACCTTGTGAAGGCGCGTTACTTTTTTACAGCGTATCCCACTTGATACCAAGCTCTTTCCCATATTCATCTCCATACCAGACCAGGAGCTCTGTGTGTGGGAGGAGGTCTGTGCAGGTTCTGTAGTAGATTTTCCTGTGGTCCTGCAACGCCACAAGGTTCTGTTCTTCCTCGTTTCTCGCACAATTTACAAACCTAAAATTGGGACAGTTGGTGAGGTCTCAAAGTAATGTCTATTTTATAAAGGAAGATCTGAAAAAAAGATACAAATTAATAAGAATGGGACTTGTCTTTTCTTTCTTCTCTACAGCTTTTGAGGTGAACAGAAGTTAATGGAGAGCAATGTATAGAGGTGCGCAAACTTTTCTGTTTTGGCCCCCCCCCCCCTGCCAGCTCTCCCCCCTGCTCGCGGCCCCCTTCCCTTAACGGCTCGGAGCTTTGCAGCTTCCTATAACGTCATGTTACACCGCATCGGCATGGCATGGCAAAGCGTTTGCTGAAGAGGTAGTTCATGGCCACGCCACCTCCTCCCCCCCTATCGCTCCACATAGTCTGCGATCTGTGGTCTATCTGTGGGTTTTTTGTGTCCTGATTTCTTTAACCCCTTGCTCCCCTGTTTTTTCTGTTTTTTAACTTCTGCAATCATACACACACACACACACACACTTGAGCGCAGACAGCGGCGCGAAAAGATGAATTTCCTCATCTTCGCCGCTGTCTGTCGGCTCCCCTCTCCCTGCCGTGCGCACGCGCGGCCCTTCTATAGAAAGGCTGACTAACGTCAGCCAACTAAAAATCCTCGCACGCGCCCGGCACTATATAATGTGCCTAAGGCAATATACGGCCAGCAATGGTGCTGAACAAGGCTGTGAGGAGAAGACAGGAGAGAGGGGAGAGGTGCAAAGAGCTGCTGTGATCACATGCTCATTGCCATTTACTTGAGTGGCTGTAAGGCCTGGGACATGCGGTGCTTTCCCTGGCCTTACACAGCGTGCCATCCGTGGGCGTGTCGGGGGCGAGCCAGTGACGTCACGGAGCTGGTTCGCCCTCATTGGGCGAACAGCTCACGTGACCGGCCCTGCGCTCCGGCGAGCGCCAAATTTCAAACTACCGTCAGACACACGCTTCCCCAAGCGTGCGGACGCGTGCGCGAGCCCCTGCTAAAGCCGCTATCATTGCGGCTGCAGGAGCTCAGTCCCGAGCAGCAGCACGGGTTAGCGCATAAGCGCTGACCATGTCCGAGGCCTTACAGTGCAATTGAGGCTATTGCACTTTAGTGAATCTAGTGTTTGGTAAACAGAGGAGGCAAAGTGGATAAGGAAAAATAACCATCTGTACCTGGGAGGCAAATAAAGGTTGTGAGAGGAAGGGGGATACAGAACACAAACAGCAATAGAAACAGTAAGAGAAACCATGTGAGACGGGTAACTCTTCTCTTGAGGGGATATAGGGGAAATAATTTGACAAGCTGTTAGGGGGATAAACTAAATGAATATTTCTGTAACTTCAGTAGTTTCGGGGGTTTTGCGAGGATTTGGAAAGACAATAAGTGATGGTAATGGTCACAGAGTAATAGCCTGGAGAATATAGATTTGCCATTAGCTGCCCAGTAAACTATGTAAAGTAGTGTAGGTGACAGCAACCAAAGTTATCCATGATGTCAACAGCTGCCTCTGGTTAAATAAGGCTTTGAAAAAAATGGCACTGCGTTCCTAAGACGGGGAAAGGCTTGTGTGGGGTGAGAGGAAAAGGAGCGCTTAGGATAGCTAGCAAGGAGAAAAGGCTGATTGTACAAACTCTTATGGGTTTGTAATCTCAGGATTTATTTAAACTGAAGCAGAGTAGGAAAATGGTATTTAAAGGGGCAGTCCCTCCTAGGAAGAACCTGAACCAACAACAATGGCATATTTAATAGGTTAAATGCAGCGAATTGTCAAGTTAAAAAACCCGTTTACCACACAAAAAAACATAACACTTCCATAGAAAACAATGTAATTATAATGACCTCATTAGTCAAACACAAATGTTTCTGGTGAAATACACAAAAGGATTTATTTCACAATACACAAATAAGTAAAAGTTATTTTAACCCTTTGAGTGACGGAGGAGTTACGTGATCGCTCCCTCACTGATGACAGAACAGACGGGGAGACCCCTCCCTTCTATCCCACGTAGTGATAGATCCGTCCTGCCCTGCACAGGAGCACAGAATGACATCTCCCCTAGGAAAACCAGCAGGATTACTATGATGTAGCTATTACGTCATGGGGCCAGACGCGTTGACTTAGCAGCTACATCAAAAGGACACCCAAAGGGTTAAATGGTGATTTCATCCTTTTCAAGGAAGTCTTGTACTCCAAGTGATTTCATGTTTTCCCGCCGCTAGGTTGGATTTAAAGCAGCAGTTCAAGCTGCCTTTAAAAAAAAAAAAAAAATATGTTCCCCTTCGATATGCACATCAATGCAATCCAAACACTGACAAGTGATTAGCTAAATCGACGATCGATTAGTTGTATGTGATCAATCGGTGAAGATTTGGCTCGAGGGTTCGCTAAATCACTGCGTAATGCAGTCAGTGGAACATATATTTATATTCATATGCGTTCCACAGACGTGTGCTCGCTCCCGAGCCCTGGTCCTGTCTCATGTGGCTTCTCCAGAATCTCCCTGTCGAAGAAATTATTGTGATTTGAACTAAACTGGTTCCTGGGGTAAGGTCAGCTTCTACTATTAATCCAGATATATGCGGGTGGATATACCAGAGACACAGGTTTAAACCTCTGTCAGTCTGGCCCATGACTGCTATGGATTCTACTATTCTGTTTATCCCACTTAAGTCTACTCAATTATTATTAATAAGCTACTAGATAGCACTTATGATCTTGCTTATGTGCCTCGGTGTCTACAGTATCTACAATGGGAGTTATGTCTTTTAATCTATATATCCCTAATGGTTTGTAGTTTGCCTTGTTATCTTATGCCCAGATAAGTGTGTAATAATGCTGCTTTTGACTGTAAGCTCATAACATTGAACCATCTTTTAACTTGCTCCTTTTCAGCTTTAACCCCTTCGTTTTTGGCACAAAAATCATCTAAGAAAGAAAATATCAGCATGGCAGCTCCCAGCTCTTCAGACTAATTTATAGTCATTAAATATCCTTTGTGGCACCAATATAGTGCGTACATGTTGCTTCAATTTACTATCACTTAAGTGTAACTTATGCAATTTGACTTCTCACAGTTCAGTAAGTGTGCTGAGCTGTCTCTGTGACTATTTTGTTATTTGTTTCCCAGGTTGCTTAGCGACGCTACGATGACGTCAGACATCAACCAGAAAGTACTGAGGCTGCAGTGGCTGCCCGGCTGTAAACACAGGTGCTGGGTATGAGGGGATTGTGTAACCCCTAGGGGTATATACTTGTTAGTGTCAGTATTGCAGTAAGGTGTATGGTCTGAGGAGAGGACGTGTCTGTCCTGAAACGCCACGTGTTTGCATATACCTGCTCTGATGCTTTGAATACAAAGTAAGTTACTTACAGAAAAGGCTCCTGTGTGCTTCCTGCACCACTTTATTTCATCATCTTCTCTTTCCCGGAAGTGGAGACACTGACTACTGTACATCCAGGTCACAGCTCTGTGTCCTACTGCGCATGCTCACACTAAGAGGATCATGGGAGTTGTAGTTTTTAGACTTCAAAATGGATCATGTGTCACATACTGTGTAGATTAAGACAGTAACATTTCCCAGGCACTGTGCTAGGGAAAGATAGTTTCTGCTGCATGTGGATGTGTATACTCCTCTTGGTCCTTAACATATCTCAGTAAAGCTGCTTCAGTTCCTCCCTTTTGGCCAATGTTGATATGAAGGAGGTAACCTGGATATGACATAACCTGAGGCTGTAACACAACTTAGGCACGTTCTATAGTGCCGGGCGTGCGCTACGCTGTGCGCGCGGAATTTTAGTTGGCTGACATCAATCAGCCCTTCTACACAAGGGCCGCGCACGGCAGGGAGAGGGGAGCCGACAGACAGCGAAGATAAAGAAATTCATCTTTTCCCGCCACTACCTGCGCTCAAATGTATGTGTGGATTTGTGGGTGTGTTTGTATGGTTATGTGTGTGTGTGGGGGGGAAGGGTCAAGGATTGTAATCTAGGACGTACTTTCACTCACACAACCCATGCACACACATATACACACACGTACACACACATACATTACCTGAAGCTCCCGGCTCTATAGACAGGAAAAGCATGTGGCATGTGCACGCACGTTCGCATAAGCACGCACGGCCGCATGCAGTATATAACAGCCCCAAGGCTGCGTCCCCCCGTGCCGCGCTCATGCTTGTGGGGGGCTTGGCCTAAACAGTGACTGGTGCTGATTGGCTGAGGAGGTCATGTGACCTCAGTATGCCTCAAAGTCAATTTAATCTGTCTCGACAAGCACCCAAGCTTGATTGCGAGATCAGCAGCAGCGTCACTGCGAGATCAGCAGCAGCGTGCATGCAGCCTTAAGTACCACACACACACAATAAAAAAAAAGATATATATATATATATATATATATATATATGGGAAAAAGGAAAAGGGGTTTGATACCGCATACACTCCGTATAATAATTACGGTACCCACAAGCTGGCTAATTACATATATATTATGATTATGCCAGCGGTGCTTCGGGTTAAAGGATGATATGAGCACAAAGAGAAAAGTATCCCAAACGAGCACACTGGTATACCAAGTTATCTCAAGTTTATTACACATCAAATGAATGGACAATACAAAAAAGTTTAAAAAGAGGCAAGAACTCCCTACGTGACATTTGACAGAACATATACTGTATACTTAATGTAATCAATGTAATGATTTCAACTGATGCTCTAACAAAGCTTAATAACCTCAGGTGAACAATGCTAATACAGTCATGTGTACAGAAAGGCAGAAGAGTTGATATGACTAAAGAGAACTTCTCTGTGTGCAATAAATAACAATCAGTAAACTCTGACAATTGTAGATGGATGAAACATCTAAAGACATAATAATCAGTCTAAGTCAGTCAGCGCTGTATCACAGTGAACTAGATGAAAACACTGGATTACCGTAAGGTTGGTGAAATCAGAGAAAATTCTCTACCATATAATTGGTAGACACAATGAATGTAACATAGCTTATATATCTGTGAAGAAAGCTAAGGGAGCGAAAATAGGACCAATACTTGAAAGGATGGAGACACCTGTAGATACAGAGTGTGAATTAAATATTATTAACTTGTCGGATATTATCTTGACTGAGGACCAATCGAACGTCCTAAAACGTGGTCTCTCTTTTTCCCCTTCTCATAATATGGACTGTTTTGATTGGATCAATGACTTGAATTTATTTTGTAGGAAACTTCTTTTGTTTAAACATTACTCACGGACAACTAATCCAGATGATGACATCCCATTAGAAGTACAATGGAATACACAGGAAACTGCAGCCATCCAAGACTTGGATTCTTTTTTTGAACATCAAGGAATTGTACAGACAGATGAAGTTAAAATCCTATCTAGTCTGAAGCCTAAATCCATTTTCTGCCATCCATGGCAAACTTGTCCTCAAGTGGATGTCTTTGCGAGACTTGTAGCGGATAAGTTCAAGAAACTGCCTATCTTTGCTGGCGAGCATAATCTTACGAAATCAGAACAGAAGGCACTGGCTGAGCTCTGTCAAATGACGGATGTGGAAATTAAAAGGAGTGACAAGGGAGGTAACATTGTGATCTGGCCCAAAGAGATGTATGAGAGGGAGGTCCTGAAACAACTAAGGGACCCAGATTGCTATTCAGAACTGAGAATGACCCAACAGTTAGATTTAAAGCAGAACAGGATCTACTGTTAAGAACCGCTGTGTTAGATGGTGTATTAACCTAACGAAACAGCGATGCTCTATTCTCTAAATGCCCAAGAGTACCTACCTTTTATGTACTTCCGAAGATTCGTAAGAACGTTTCCCACCCCCCCACGGAGACCAATTGTCTCAGGCATAGGAGGGTTATTTGAACCCGTGTGCAGATTTATAGATTTATTTTTACGTTTATCTGTGGAGACCGTCCTCTCCTTATATTTAGAGCACGTCGCAGTCGACTTGCGACGTTGAATCTGTCTATACGTGTATCATGGGTTAAGGGCGACCAAATTTTATCTTTCTATGCAGAATGTCTCGGGTAACCTTATTCATCTTATCCAGACACTTCTGCATTTCATACTAACACACAAATATTTTCTTTTTAAGAACAAATATTTTCTTCAAAAAAGAGGAACTGCCATGGGGTGGTGGGAGAGGGAAATTGTCTTTTCGGAAGACAATTTACACTTCACACAGTCTGTGTCGTTGTGGTTGAGATACATCGACGCTATCCTCATTCAATGGCAGTTAACTGCTGAGAGGTTTGCAGAGTTTGTCGATGTTCTCAACCACAACGACTACAATATCAAACTTTCCTTCCAATGTAGTCCCAGCAGGGTGGAATTTCTAGATCTATTTATCAGTATAGGAGCTGATGGTAGTCCTTGTACGGATGTCTTCCGGAAGAAGACTGCCACCAACTCACTTCTCCACGATGCAAGTTTCCACCCAGCACACCAAATAAGAGGTATCCCCAAAAGTGAATTTCGGAGGTTGAGACGTAATGTCTCCACAAATGATTGATTTACTGAAAGAGCAGAAGAAATGAAAGATCGATTTCTTAAACGTTGATATAGTAAATCATGTATTAATAAAGGCCTTCAGAACAGTAGTGCAACCCCAAGAGTATCTCTGCTACAACCCAGGCCCAAAATACATGATGGTCAACATCAAATTTGTTTCGTTGGTAGCTATAACCGACAATGGGGAGATATACGCAATATTCTCCAACAAAATTGGCCAGTCTTAATGACAGATCCTGACCTTAGGAAAGTACTTGGTGAGAGAGTGACTATGACCAGTCACAGAACTCCCAATCTGCAAGATAAACTGGCGCATAGTCACTATGTACCCAAAGTCAACACCACATTTCTGACTGCTTTTTCCAAGAGAGGATTCTTTAAATGTAGGAATTGCTCTGCATGTAGATATATGCTCCAGTCCGATTTTCCGTCTTTATGTCCTCAAAACTACAAGATTTTTAAATTGTAAAAGTAAAGGGGTTCTATATTGTATTCTTTGCCCCTGTGGACTTACATATATTGGAATGACCACTCGAGAGTTAAGGTTTCGTGTACTGGAGCATACCACAAATATAAAAAAATGCCATGAGGGATCTTCAGGCATGTATAAAAATTACATCGGTTGCAAAGCATTTTATGCTCAAACATAATTCCGATTATACATCCCTACTAGCTTTTGCTATTGAGAAAGTCTCTCTTGGAATTCGTGGCGGAGATCACGAACAGGCTCTGTTACGCAGAGAATGTAGGTGGATTGTACAAATAGACTCCATGATCCCTAAAGGTCTTAATGACTATTTAAGCTTCTCCATGGTTTGTGATTCCCTTATAAATACAAAAATCACCATATTTGGTGATAGTGTTAGCTTCATTCCACGAGTATATCCTACTTAACTCTCTCATTTTTTATATTTATTTTTATGTCTTTGTTTTCATTTTGATATTTATTTTTTGTATATTTTAATAAAGATCTAAAAATGGAGAAATAACTGAAATATAAACATCATAAACGATCTCAACTAAGAATTATTCTCAAACACACACAATTTTTTGCCTTCCTTTAATTGAATTACTATTTTTATTTTGAAAGGTAATTCCTCTTTTTCTGCTTTGTCTGTTTGAATCAGATTGTCCTCCGTTACTGAGATGCTATATCTGGTGCAATCCACGTATAAGATATAATGCGCTGCCCTTTGAAAAGCCTGTATCCACACTCGGATGAAGCTAAAACAGGTTACCATGACGACGACGCAGATCGCGTGATGACATCAACGCTAATCCATTCCGTCGATTGGCTCCCGCAGTGTAGAGGGCTTGGATACACATATATACAGCGCGGCCATTGAATTTCAATCCTTACCCTCTGGCTCCGTCATTGACTGTGTATATTGTTGTTATGACGACGACGTCGGATGCGTAATG
Organism: Ascaphus truei; assembly: GCA_036426205.1. Lineage (NCBI taxonomy): Eukaryota > Metazoa > Chordata > Amphibia > Anura > Ascaphidae > Ascaphus > Ascaphus truei. The sequence goes on from WSYH01001353.1 coordinate 103,238, forward strand.
ACGTCACTGACGGCGCCGGTCTTAGACTGGATACGTGCATATAATGATATCTGTAGCAGTTCATGTATACACATTACAGATGGGTCTGATCACCCTTAATTATGGGGTTTTGGCCCGAAATTAGGGTTTAAATGTCTGGTCTGCCTCGACTGTCATTACCACTCCCAGAGGAAGACGCAAGTCGAAACGTGTAGGAGTGGGAAGTCAGTGGCAGGACACTTCATCTCTTCTCCTAATGGAGAGCACGTAGCTCTACTGACTTTATTTCTGATGCTTTATTTGCCTTCATGCAATGTTCATTGACTCTTATTCCGCAATATATATTCTGCTACATTTGTTACGTCTGCAAACCTGATGGTAGAGATATTCTCTCTGGGTTCAACTATTTATGAGCCTTCAATGCTTTTACTAAGCTTCTTGTGATATATTCACAGATATATAAGCTACTGTCGCGGCCGAGTTTATTTAAACATTTACCCGGTCTCGGCCGCGACAGTAACCGGGCGCGCGCCGGGGTGTCCCGTGCGTGCGCCGAAGCCTCGGAGGAGCGGTCCTCCGATCGGGGCTTCCCCCTCCCCTCTCCGGGTCCGCCGGGTCCCCCGGAACCCCCCACCGCCGTCCCCCACATCGTGGGACACCAGGGCTCCCTCGGGGAGCCCTGGGCACGCGCGCATGGGGCGCAGGCACCCGATGAAGCGTGACCGCGCATCGCTGACGCGCGGCACGCCGAGGGGATTTGGCTAGCAAGCCGGGAAATCTCCCGGCTTGCGGAACTAGCCCTTTTTAAATAAAATGTGTCGCCTCTGTAAAATATTCAGTCAGGTTCCTCATATGTGCATGCAATTACTATGTATACACATATTAGACTACTAGAAGTTGAATATATTGAGTACTACTTAAAGTACAGCTATCTATTATAGGTACATGATTGAAAACAAGAGAATACATCCTGTTTGCTTTTTGACCAAACTTTATTAGGAAGCAAAGAAAGGAACAAATAACCACACACACACCACTATCTTTATTATTTTACTTAATATAATATCTTCCACCGTTCATCACTATTTGCACACCATGATATATATGTTTACACATTAATAGTGCACTTTATTAAATTTGGGGATTCACGGTAAACATCACACAATTTCTCTAACACTAACGTTTATTATCTTCACTTGTGTGTGGCTACCAAGATATATATGAATTATCCTAGGCATTATTGTCAAATCAGTCCCATTTACACATAGAACTGATTTGACACGCTTATTTGAATATAGGTTTTAAGACAAATTGTGCAAAATAAAAGATACATTAGTGGAGGTGAAATGTTTCACCTCTTTTAGTAAAAATAAGAGGTTGAGTGCAAGCATTATAGGGATTACTTTTTCCTTTTTTCTACCTTGGGCATTTAACTGGCCATCCCTCCTTATACTAGGGGCCCCTTTTATGTTCTGGGATACCTTGATCCCCTATGCCCAATTTACCTTTCTGGTCTGTGCTGCAGCAGGGGATCGTAGCGGTGAGTCGTAACAACGTTTTCAATGGGATGTTTTACCGGAGCAATGTGCTTTAATGTATCTAGGAATCCGACCTGATTCTCGGGTGCATTTCTGGGGTCTCTAGTAACTCAGGAACCCCTTTACCTAGACACATTATGACAAAAGTTTATCCGCAAAACCCACCCTGAAACTCATAGCCTAGCAATCTTCACGTGCTAGCACCCCTGGAAAGGCAAAAATACAAAAATTATTTATTGTCACATAATTTACAATCAAGCATTGTAATACACATGCAACAGCTGGGTCCAAGAGCTGACACTCCAGGACTCCAAAACATGGATCAGGGGCAACCAGACGGGCTTAACCTTTATTAGTAAGCCTGGTTACCCCCTCAACGTCACACTTAATATCAAAGGATTTGAAAAGATTTCTGCTACTTTAATCTGTGTTTTGCAGCTACTGATATTTCCTTTTAAATCGTTAGGCCCTAATGCTGCACATGCTGTGCTAAACCCTTCATTTTTACAATGTACATCTACAGTTTACTTTCATCCTGAACTTTTTGTGATATGCCAACTTACTTCTCCTTCATGACCTTTTGTTAGACAGTTTGTGTAACAGTGACTTTTTTGTTTCGTCTAGTACAAAGACAAGCTCCAATAATCCACCCATGCCAACACTGCGAGGTTTCTTTTATCAGTCAGGATTACCTTCTCAAACATCTGAAGTTGGGACACCCAAATGAGTATATGGAAAAGATGAAGACAGAACAATCTTGCAACATTCCAATAAATATTACAGAAAATGCATCTTTCAACCAGTCAAGGCAATTAATAAACAATGTAACTGCTTCTCATGCCAAAAGATATATATTAGCAGCTGCCACAAGAAAAGATCTTGGAGAAAATGGGAAGAGTCTGACTTGGTTATCAGACCAGAACCTACAGAAGAGGACACACACAGGGGAGAGACCGCATGTATGTGGGGAATGTGGGAAGGAATTTAGTGTGTTATCCAGCCTGAACACACACAAGAGGACACACACGGAGAAACCACATGTATGTGGGGAATGTGGGAAGGGATTTAGTGTGTTATCCATCCTGAACACACACAAGATGACACACACAGAGGAGAGACCACATGTATGTGGGGAATGTGGGAAGGGATTTAGTGTGTCATCCAGCCTGAAAACACACATGAGGATACACACAGGAAAGAGACCGCATGTATGTGGGGAATGTGGAAAGAGATTTAGTCAGTTATCCAGCCTGAACACACACAAGAGAACACACACAGAGGAGAGACCGCATGTATGTGAGGAATGTGGGAAGGGATTTCGTTGGTTATACAGCCTGAACGTACACAAGAGAACACACACAGGGGAGAGACCGCATGTATGTGGGGAATGTGGGAAGGACGATGGGTTTTGAGTGACTTATCCCGCCTGAACACACACATGAGACACACCCAGGGGAGTGACTAAGCATGTATTTGGGAATGTGGGAAGGGTTTAGTTGTGTTATCCAATCCTGAACCCACCCAAGAGACACACCCAGGGAGAGACCGCCATGCATGTGGGGAATGTGGAAGGGATTTAGTGTGTTTAATCCCCCTGAACTCAAACTCACCACATGATGACACACACAGGGGAAGATACCGTATGTATGTGGGATTGTGGGATGGATGTAGTGTTTTATGTAGCCCTGGAAAACACACAAGAAGGACGCCACAGGGGAGCGACCGCATGTAATGTGGGGAATGTGGGAATGGATTTGTGTGTTTCCCGCCTGAATACACACACAAGAGGACACACACCGGGGAGAGACCGCAGTAGTTGGGGAATGTGGGGAAGGGATTTATCATTATCCTGCCTGAACAAGCACAAGAGACNNNACACACACAGGGGAGAGACCGCATGTATGTGGGGAATGTGGGAAGGAATTTAGTCAGTTATCCCACCTGAACATACACAAGATGACACACACAGGGGAGAGACCGCATATATGTGGGGAATGTGGCAAGGGATTTAGTAAGTCATCCAGCCTGAACACACACAAGATGAAACACACAGGGGAGAGACCGCATGTATGTGGGGAATGTGGCAAGGGATTTAGTATGTCATACAACATGAGGACACACATGAGGACACACACAGGGGAGAGACCGCATATATGTGGGGAATGTGGGAAGCGATTTAGTGACTTATCCCGCCTGAACACACACATGAGGACACACACAGGGGAGGGACTGCATGTATGTGGGGAATGTGGCAAGGGATTTAGTATCTCATCCAAAATGAGGACACACATGAGGACACACACAGGGGAGAGACCGCATGTATGTGGGGAATGTGGGAAGGGATTTAGTGACTTATCCAACCTGAACACACACAAGAGGACACACACAGGGGAGAGACCGTATGTATGTGGGGATTGTGGGATGGGATTTAGTGTGTTATGTAGCCTGAAAACACACAAGAGGACGCACACAGGGGAGAGACCATATGTATGTGGGGAATGTGGGAAGGGATTTAGTGTGTCATCCAAACTGAACAAACACAAGAGGACACACACGGGGGAGAGACCGCATGTATGTGGGGAATGTGGGAAGGGATTTAGTCAGTTATCCTACCTGAATATACACAAGATGACACACACAGGGGAGAGACCGCATGTATGTGGGGAATGTGGGAAGGGATTTAGTCAGTTATCCTGCCTGAACAAGCACCAGATGACACACACAGGGGAGAGACCTCATGTATGTGGGGAATGTGGGAAGGGATTTAGTCAGTTATCCCGCCTGAACATACACAAGATGACACACACAGGGGAGAGACCGCATGTATGTGGGGAATGTGGGAAGGGATTTAGTGTGTCATCCAGTCTGAACATACACAAGAGGACACACACAGGGGAGAGACCACATGTATGTGGGGAATGTGGGAAGGGATTTAGTTTTTTATCCAGCCTGAACAAGCACAAGATGACACACACAGGGGAGAGACCGCATGTATGTGGGGAATGTGGGAAGGGATTTAGTCAGTTATCCTGCCTGAACAAGCACAAGATGACACACACAGGGGAGAGACCGCATGTATGTGGGGAATGTGGGAAGGGATTTAGTCAGTTATACCGCCTGAACATACACAAAATGACACACACAGGGGAGAGACCGCATGTATGTGGGGAATGTGGGAAATGACACACACAGGGGAGAGACCGCATGTATGTGGGGAATGTGGGAAGGGATTTAGTCACTTTTCCAGCCTGCATAAACATAAGAGAACACACACAGGGGAGGGACATTTCTCTAAAGCCAGGCATGTTTAAGGATAACCAGCGACTAAGATGCTCACATATAAGTGCACACGTGTATCTGTGTTACGCTAAATCACAATGAAAAGTGACTAGTTTATGGTGCATAAAATGTGCATTTTAAAAGGATAAAAAAAAGTTATAACTTTATAAATGAAGGTTATCTGTATCATTTTTATTGTGGTTTTATTTTTTAAAAATGTTCTGGAAGCGCATGCGCGACGGCAAGGAGCATGGTTGTATGATCAGCTAGCTCGGTGTCCCGCTCTATATAATGATATAAATAAAACCTTCAAAAGTACCAGAATTCACCCTGAAACATCAGCAGAGGCTGTATAAAACAGCTGAGATGGCCTTGAGGAAGCCGAACGGACAGAAAAAACAGAAATTACCCGATGTGAGGCGGTACTTCAGGGGAGCTGGAGTGGCGGAGGAGATGGCGCCCAGCTCAAATCCTGGTTCTGACACAGAGCAGGAGGAAGATGAGGGGCTTGGGAATCAAGCCTTACTGCCTGTCCGGCGCTACGACTTTGCACGATTATTCAAAGACTTGAAAGCACTCCTGCAAGCCGAAATAAAGGAGGTGAGGAAGGATGTGGACAGTCTGGGGGAACGAACAGGGGAGCTGGAAAACAAAATGGACCTGACGGTTAAGGTGATAAATACAACGGAGAAGCTGTCAGTGGAGCTGCAGGCGCAAATTGATGAACTGAAAGAGCGGCAGGAAGACGCTGAAAACAGACGAAATATCGGGCTCAGGGGGGTCCCGGAGGCGATAGGGGATTGTGAGGAGTTTACTGCAGAAAAACACAAAGACACAGCACCCCCAGATCGAGAGCAAGAAGTCCGAAAGCAGAGCAAAGTCAGACCAAAAATCACAAAGCAGAGAAAGCAGCAAAAAACGAGTCACAATCAACGCCAGCCAATATCCTACAACAGAAGAAAAGACACCAAGGCACAAAGACAGAACAACCAGTCACAAGCTGACAGGAACAAAGAACACAACAAGGGGGTATGGGGGGATTCCTTTTCTTTTCCCCATCAACCCCCCACCCCCGCCCCCCCCCCGCCCCCCCCCCCCCCCACCAGCACCCCCCCGCCACGCCACCCCCCCCCCGCCCCCCTACCACCCCAAAAACACAAACAAAATCAAAAAGCGCATCTTATTTTGGTTGTCAAACTGATGCACGTCGTATTACAGAAATAAAAATCAGACTTCATACACTGATATAGTTTTCATCAGATTCAAACTTTTAAAGTTCATAGTTTTCAAATCAAGTTCGATCAACAAACACCACCCTTAAACATCAGCAGAGTGTCTGTTATGAAAGACAGCGTGGAAGTGGTCCTTGAGGAAGCCGAACCGTACAGAAAAAACCAGAACTTCCCGCTATGTGAGGCGGTGACTTCAGTGGAGCTGGAGCTGTCGGAGGAGATTGTGCCCATCTCAACCTGGCTCTAACACATAGCAAGGAGAAGATAGGGCTTGGGAATCCAGCCGTACTTCCGTGATCCGTTCTGCCTACACTTTTNGTCCGGCGCTACGACTTTGCACGATTATTCAAAGACTTGAAAGCACTCCTGCAAGCCGAAATAAAGGAGGTGAGGAAGGATGTGGACAGTCTGGGGGAACGAACAGGGGAGCTGGAAAACAAAATGGACCTGACGGTTAAGGTGATAAATACAACGGAGAAGCTGTCAGTGGAGCTGCAGGCGCAAATTGATGAACTGAAAGAGCGGCAGGAAGACGCTGAAAACAGACGAAATATCGGGCTCAGGGGGGTCCCGGAGGCGATAGGGGATTGTGAGGAGTTTACTTCGCGGTGGCTCGAATCCATGCTACTGAACAGCCCTAAGGAGACCTTGGCCATGGACAGATGCCACAAAGCGCTACGCTCTAGACTAATGCAGGCTGGGCAACCCAGGGACATTATAGTGCGGCTGCACTTCTATACTACCAGGGAGGCGGTACTGCGGAAGACAAGGGCTCTGCCTGGGGTGGAGTTCGAGGGAACGAAGATGCTAATCTTCCAGGATCTGTCCCCGGCTACGCTAGCCAGGAGACGGAACATTCTACCCATAACTAAAGCATTGAGGGACCAGGACATCTGATATAGGTGGACCTTCCCGTTCGGCCTGATGGTAGTACGGAACGGGAGGGCCGTCACGATGAGAGACCCGGAGGAGGGTCGGCTTTCCTGTCCAGGTTGGGCCTTAAAGGAGTTCCCGCCAGAGGGGAAGCGACGGAGGAGGTCCCTAGAGCCCACCTGGTCTGGGAACTCAGGGTCTCCCAAGTCAAGAGTTGACAAGGGCTGAGGAGGTGGAACCGACGCGGTCATTCTTGGAAAAGTTTCAAAGTTATATAGCTCAAAGATCATATACAGACCAGCGCCCAAAAAGAGTCCAAAGTCCCAATGAGTCCAAATAAGACAGTGATGGAGAGAGGAAGAAACCCAATGGTTCAATCACTGGAAGATCTCCAATCCGGGGGTCTGTGACATAGGGACAGAAACAAAAAGAAATAATAGTGTAATACGTAATATTAAAATGGGACAAACAACATAAAACACTTAACAAAAGACATACATACAACAAGCAAGCTGAAAGTAAAATAACTATTTAATAAAACAAAACGGAGCCTGCTGTTATCAAAGTTATATAGCTACTCAGTTTGCCGTTGTTCGAGGCTTAGGAAATAAGTTGCGACGTGAAAAGCCGCGGGGTGGAAGCGGAGACAACAAGTTCAAGAAATCCCTATCGACAGACCCTGGCGATACATCATTCTACCGTGGTTGTACCTGTAAAATGCAAAAACGTACCTGTTGGCGCGGGCCTGGAAGATGGGCGAAGATGGCAGAAGCAGCGGAGTGTCCCCCCTGGCCCAGCGTGACACATTACATGTTAGCCATTTTCACAAAGGGAACCTACATTGTGCCACCATGCTTATGTTCAGGCCCGCCAACGGGGGTCCCTGCACGAAAGTGCCAGTGTTTAAAAAAAAAAAATGCTATCCCTGTGCGCATGCGCACCTCAGATGTCTCGGCGCACATGCACAGGGTGTCCGGCCTTTTCCTCCCACCCCGAGCTGCAGCAGCCACGTGGACCCGCTCCCAACATGGGACAGAGGGGAAGCGCCATGGCACGCCCAACCCAGCTCGTCCCGTGCCAGCCTCCTGACTCGGGCAGCAGCCGCAGGGACCAGAAGCCAGGTGGGGGGGGGGGGGGGTAACTAGATGCCTTGCGCCGGGACCTAGGGGAAAACTAGATGCTTGGCCCAGAGGGGGGGGGGGGGGGGTAACTAAACTATGATTATACGTGGGGATAGGGTGGGGAAATAGATTCTGAGCCAGGGGGGGAGGGTGGAACTCACTGCTGCGGGGTTACGGCGACTAGATGCTGCTGCTGGGGGGATCTGGGACTAGATGCTGCGGCGGTGTGTGGGGGTGGCGGGACTAGATGCTGCCTGGGGGGACGGACTAATTGCGCTGCTTGGGGGATGGGGGACTAATGCTTCTGGGGGTGAGGTGGGGGAACTGAGATTGGCCCTGCCGGGACAAGGTGGGGTGGGCTAGATGCTTCTGGGGAAAAAAAGTAGGGGGGCGTGGGCCCTTAGATGCTGCTCGAGAAAGGGTAGAGGGAACTACCATGTGGGGCCAGGGATGGGGGGAAAAGCCTAGACGTCAGGGGGGGGTGGTAGAGGATTTTTTAGCCTTTAACTGATAAATTATGTGTTCTCCTTCTCTCCATGACAGTGCTTCACCGTAAGGTAAATCTGTCACATCCCACTTGAGGTGCAGTAGTATTATGTTATTGGGAAACTAGATGCTGCAGGGAGGGTGGGGGGAAACTAGATGCTGCAGGGAGGGTGGGGGGAAACTAGATGCTGCAGGGAGGGTGGGGGGAAACTAGATTCTGCAGGGGGGGGGGGGAAACTAGATGCTGCAGGGGGGGGGGGGGAAACTAGATGCTGCCAGGGGGAAAACTAGAGGCTCCGATGGAAATCAGCCTGCCAGTCTCGCCCCACCCCCAGCCTACCTCCCACGCCCCCGAGACTACCTCCCGCCCTGGGCAGCAAGCGCAGGGATCGGGGGCAGGGGGGGAAGCAAGGCAAGGAAGCAGCACCCACCCGGTCAAGGTCAGTCACCCACCCAGGCAGTCAGTCAGTCACCAACCCACCCAGGCAGTCAGTCAAGGGCAGTCAGTCACCCACCCAGGCATTCTCCCACCCACCCACGCAGTCACCCACTCACCCAGGCAGTCAGTCATCCACCCACCCAGGCATTCAGTCACCCACCCAGGGAGTCAGTCCGTCACCCACTGTAACGGATCGGGGGACACGAACCTCTCAGCGTGTCCCTGTCATCTCAGGCCCCACTGTGGCTAGCTACCCCGGTTTCCCGCTCCCTCAGACTCGCACCTCCTCCACCTCGAGCCGTTCCTCCGTGGCGCACGCCGCACGCCCAGGCACCCGATAGTTTGTGACGGATCGGGCGGACACGCGCCTCTCAGCGTGTCCCCGTCACCTCAGGCCCCACTGCGTTTAGCTGCCCCGGTTTCCCGCTCCCTCACCTCCTCCACGCCGAGCTGTTCCTCCGCGGCGCACGTGATCAGGGCGCACGCACGGCAGCCTTACAGAAGGCGCGCGCACCGATCATTTTACCAGCCCTCTCGCACCGCTGGCTCCGCCCCCCATCGGCTGCAGGCAATTGCTTTGGATTACACCCGTCTCCTCCCCTGCTGACCTGGACCTATCCCTGCAAGTACCCAGACAAACCTCTGCTCCACCCCTTGCTCCTATTGGCCCTCCTTTCTTTATAACCCTACTCTGCACTCTCCTTCCTTGCTCTGCAAAGCTTCTCTGTAGCTCCTGTGTGCAGTGTCTATGCCCAGCTCTGTTACCTGTGTCAGCTCCGGTTCCAGTCCCTGCCCGTTTGGATTCCTTTGGATTGATCTTGGCTCTGTTTGACTATCTGCAGGGGGGGGGAACTAGATGCTGCAGGGAGGGTGGGGGGAAACTAGATGCTGCCAGGGGGAAAACTAGAGGCTCCGACGGAAATCAGCCTGCCAGTCTCGCCCCACCCCCAGCCTACCTCCCACGCCCCCGAGACTACCTCCCGCCCCGGTCAGCAAGCGCGGGGGCATGGGGGGAAGCGAGGCAAGGAAGCAGCACCAACCCAGTCAAGGTCAGTCACCCAAGCAGTCAGTCAGTCACCAACCCACCCAGGCAGTCAGTCAAGGGCTGTCAGTCACCCACCCAGGCAGTCTCCCACCCACCCACGCAGTCACCCACACAGGCAGTCACCCAGGCAGTCAGTCATCCACCCACCCAGGCATTCAGTCACCCACCCAGGGAGTCAGTCCGTCACCCACTGTAATGGATCGGGGGACACGAACCTCTCAGCGTGTCCCCGTCACCTCAGGCCCCACTGTGGCTAGCTACCCCGGTTCCCCGCTCCCTCGGACTCACACCTCCTCCACCTCGAGCCGTTCCTCCGTGGCGCACGCCGCACGCACCCAATAGTTTGTGACGGATTGGGGGACACGCGCCTCTCAGCGTGTCCCCGTCACCTCAGGCCCCACTGCGGTTAGCTTCCCCGGTTTCCCGCTCCCTCACCTCCTCAACGCCGAGCTGTTCCTCCGCGGCGCACGTGATCAGGGCACACGCACGGCAGCCTTACAGAAGGCGCGCGCACCCGATCATTTTACCAGCCCTCTTGCACCGCTGGCTCCGCCCCCCATCGGCTGCAGGCAATTGCTTTGGATTACACCCGTCTCCTCCCCTGCTCACCTGGACCTATCCCTGCAAGTACCCAGACAAAACTCTGCTCCACCCCTTGCTCCTATTGGCCCTCCTTCCTTTATAACCCTACTCTGCCCTCTCCTTCCTTGCTCTGCAAAGCTTCTCCGTAGCTCCTGTGTGCAGTGTCTATGCCCAGCTCTGTTACCTGTGTCAGCTCCGGTTCCAGTCCCTGCCCGTTTGGATTCCTTTGGATTGATCTTGGCTCTGTTTGACTACGTGTACCTCGCTACCCCTGGACTCTGCTTTGGACCTCACTACGCTGCTTTCTCCTGCCCGACTCCTGAACATTTACCCTTTGACTTCTGGCACCCCGGACTCAGCAAGTATAACGTTAACCCTTTCTCACAAGGCCCGGCAACGCAATTTACCACACTCTGGGCACACCCTCACTGCTGTGGGTGCGTGTTATACCCTTACCCACCTCAGTATTGCGGACTGGCCAGGTCTGCGGGCATACATGCGCTACACCCACCCATCCAGTCACCCACCCATGCAGTCAAAGGCAGTCAGTCACCCACCAACCCAGGGAGTCAGACAGTCAGGCAGCCAGTCACCTACAGTCAGTCACTCACTCACCCACCCAGGCAGTCAGTCACCCAACCAGTCACCCACCCAGTAAGTCACCCACCCACCCAGTCAATCAGTCAGCCAGTCACCCACCCAGGCAGTCACCCACCTACCCACACAGGCAGGCAGTCACCCACGTTCCATCTCCCCTTCCGAAACTAGCCCCACCGCCAGCCAATTGAAGCCCCCCTCCCTCTCCAGCCGGTTGAAGGCCCCCCCCCCCCAACCTGGCAGGTTGAAGCACAGGCCGGTTGAAGGCACCCCCGGACGTTGAAGCGCGGGCTGATTGAAGGCCCCCCATGTGCCGGTTGAAAGCCCCCTCGCTGAATGATCGAAGGCCCAAACCGCGGACCGGTTGAAGAGAGGTACTGTAATTCACGTTAGTCCCATACTGTACTTTACACCTAAAGGTCAATACTTAACCCCCCCAGGCCCATACTGAATCCCCCCGGGCCTTTTGTCACCTTTGATGTAGCTTTGGGTAACTTTGTCTTTTGTTGAAAATATTAAAATAAACATATTGCATTGTAATGTTTTTTTTCTGTATTATAATAAGATAGTTAAGTAAAAGTTATGCACTAAAAAATATTTTTTGGTAGGTGCGCTATGGGTTTGGAGGGTGCTCCTTTCATTTGTCCTGGGCCCCATGATTTCTGTTGGTGGCCCTGCTTAGTCAGTCACTCACCCAGGCAGTCAGTCAGTCACCCAAGCAGTCACCCGCCCAACCAGTCACCCACCCAGTCTGTAAATATCAATCAAGGGCAGTTACCCACTCACTCAGTCATCCACCTACCCACCCAGGCAGTCAGTCACCCACGTGCCTTCCATCTCCCCTCCGAAACTAGCCCCACCGCCAGCCAATTGAAGCCCTCCCCCTCTCCAGCCGATTGAAGGCGCGGGCTGATTGAAGGCCCCCACGCGGGCCGGTTGAAAGCCCCCTCACTGAATGATCGAAGGCCCAAACCGTGGACCTGTTGAAGAGAGGTACTGTAATTCACTTTAGTCCCATACTGTACATTACACCTAAAGGTCAATACTTATCCCCCCCCCAGGCCCATACTGAATCCCCCCAGGCCTTTTGTCACCTTGGATGTAGCATTGGGTATCTTTTGTCTTTTGTTGAAAATATTAAAATTAACATATTGCATTGTAATGTTTTTTTTCTGTATTATAATAAGAAGATAGTTAAGTAAAAGTTGCGCGCTAAAAAATATTTTTTGTGGTAGGTGCGCTATGGGTTTGGAGGGTGCTCCTTTCATTTGTCCTGGGCCCCATGATTTCTGTTGGTGGCCCTGCTTATGTTATAAAATTAACTTTCGGTGGGAATGGAGAGTCATGACCCGAGGAAAGCCCCCTCCTCTCTATCAATCACTTGTCTTATGAACGGCATTTGTAATACACCTCAGGTGTGTGGTTACTGTAACATCGCACCTTTCCATATCCAACAATTTATTTTTAATGACATATGGGTAGGGTGACCATTTGTCCCGGTTTTGCTGGGACTGTCCCGTTTTTTTCTGTCCTGTCCCGGCTTCAAGTCCATCCCGGAAATGTCCCGGTTTTTGTCCCTGGTCCCGGTATTGCGGGGCAGCGGCGGTGAGAATGCGGTGGCCAGTAAGTATTTTCTGTGTTTGTGTGTGTATGTATGAATGAATGCTGCCGGGGGGATTGAATGAAGGAGAATGCCGGGGGCGGGACTTAGAATGCCGGCCGGCCCGCAGGGGATTGGTCGCAGGCAGGTCAGAGGAAGCCGGGGGCGGGACTTCCGCTTTGCGCAGAGCACACGTGACTGTGTCTGCCTTCCCGCTCCTGGCTCCTCTGTCGGCTGCGCGGTGAGTGTCCCCCTTCTGTCCTGGGTCCCAGCCAGGGGGGTAATAGGAGGCGGTAGCAGTGGTGCCCCTGCCTTTGTACCACCTTGTACCTTTGCCCCCCGGCGCTCCCACCTTTGCCCCCCGGCGCTCCCACCTTTGCCCCCCGTCGCTCCCACCTTTGTCCCCATGCGCTCCCACCTTTGCCCCCCGGCGCTCCCACCTTTGCCCCCTGACCCTCTCACCTTTGCCTCCTGACACTCCCACCTTTTCCCCCTGACCCTCCCACCTTTGCCTCTCCTGACGCTCACTTCCCTCCGTCCACTTGATGCGGGAGATGGGCTCGGGGGCGGGCAGTGGTGGCTGCGCGGTCACTGTCGGGCGATGCAGGGGCTGGCGGGCGGTACAGGGGGAGGTGGGGTGTATCAGTGTATGTGTGTGTGTGTATCAGTGTGTGTGTATCAGTGGGTGAGTGTGTGTGTGTGTGTGTATCAGTGGGTGAGTGTGTGTGTGTGTGTATCAGTGGGTGAGTGTGTGTGTGTGTGTATCAGTGGGTGAGTGTGTGTGTGTGTGTATCAGTGGGTGAGTGTCTGTTTAATGACACATGGGATAAAGATAATTAATAATTATATAAAACATTTCCTGACATTTGCTATGAACATCTGGCTTTGCTTGTCCGCATCACGTGATGTCCCTCTAAGCCACGCCCCGGCAGGGGCAGTCTCATGGTGTCTCTTCCACTTTAACCCCTCTGGTGCTGGTTGTTATTATTACTGTGATTGGCTGCTACTGGACACGTGGTCGCTCTAGACCGGAGGCACATGGGCAGCAGGAAGCAATCCCTTCTCAGTCGGGCAGAGAGCAGCAGCAGCAGCAGCAGCAGCAGCAACGTCTCCCACACATGCAGCAGCTGGGAGGGGCCGGGAGAGTCAGGCAGGATCCCCCCTCTGCGGTGTGTCCGCGCGCCGCCGCCTGTATAGCTGCCCCCCCCACTCACCCCTCCAGCAGGGACTGAGGCGGGGGGCTCAAACACGCCCCCTGAGGCCTCGTTCAGGGTGCCAGCTTTGGGAGGTGGCGGGAGGGCGTCCGCGAGAGCGTGCGTCACTTTCTGGGCGACGTCCGATCATCCCCTGCCGACAGCCCCAGCGTTCAGAAGCGTTCAGTAGGCGTGTCTTTCTCCTGCCATCACATCTGACGTGACGTCACATGCTTGGTGCACGGAGACATTGGAGGGGACACAGACAGCAGGGATCAGTGTTGCAGTCTTGAAATCATTGGCTGCCGAGGGTCCCTGTGACGCTGCTGCAGCTCCAAAAAACGAATTTTTAGTTTAGTGAAACTGTAGCCAGCGTCACCTCCTGGCTTCGGAGACAGGGCAGCTGCTACCCTGACAACCAGAATTCAATTTGAATACTTTGTGTCCCACGGCAACACGCACGGCAGCACGCCCTCCCTCCGAAGCCTGCACCCTGAACGAGGCCTGAGCCTCTCCTGCGCTAACCAATGAGCGAGCCCCGCTGCTGCAGGGGAAGAACCCCACACATTGTAACTCAGGGAACCTCCTTTACCGGAGCGCGCTTGGGGGGGTCGCAACTTTTACCATTGTGTCCAGTATTTTTGGACAAGCCACCCTAGCACCCACACCTGGAAACCCTAGCTGTGCGCCGCCACGTGATCGCGTTTCGGCATTGGAAGACAACATTCTTGTCTTCACCGCCAGCGTACGCGTCACAGCGCTTTGCGCGCCCACACACAGCCACTGGGGCCTGCCCCATAGAGGGTTGCGCTGTGTGGTGCGCACACCATAGCACGCTCTGCCTTGACCACCAGGGACTCAGCCTAAGGTCGAGTCCATAGAAGGACAGGCCGCGCTGAGCTGTGCTGACGCTCCGCGCTGAGCCCCTGCATCCTCCATGAGGATGTCTTTAGAGGGGGCTCACGCGAGCGTCCGCAGGCGTGCTGAGGCGCTGGGATTTTCAGCCGACAGCCAAACTGTTTTTCAGAGCACTGTCGGCTGAAAACCTCCAATCAGCGAGGAGCAGCGTCAACGTCACGGCGTCGTGACGTTGGCGCCGTGACGTCGGTGCATTGCGGGCGATTGGCCCAGCGACGTCACTGCCCCGCCTCCTTCAGTTACCCCCGCCTCCCGATCGCGTCAGCGCGGTCCAGCACTGACAACCCCTCTATGGCCCCAGCCTAAGCCACGCCCTGGCAGGATCACTCTCTAAGCCACGCCCCCGGCAGGAACAGTCTCATGGTGTTTCTTCCCCTTTAACATTAACCCCTCTGCTGCTGGTTATTATTATTACTGTGATTGGCTGCTGCTGGACACGTGGTCGCTCTAGACCGGAGGCGCATGGGCAGCAGGAAGCAATCCCTTCTCAGCCGGGCAGAGAGCAGCAGCAGCAGCAGCAGCAGCAGCAGCAGCAGCAGCAGCAGCAGCAGCAGCAGCAGCAGCAGCAGCAGCAGCGTCTCCCCCACATGCAGCAGCTGGGAGGGGCCGGGAGAGTCAGGCAGGATCCCCCCTCTGCGGTGAGTGTCCGCGCGCCGCCGCCTGTATAGCTGCCCCGCCCCCTGAGCCTCTCCTGCGCTAACCAATGAGCGAGCCCCGCTGCTGCAGGGGAAGAACCCCACACATTGTAACTCAGGGAACCTCCTTTACCGGAGCGCGCCGCCTGTATCACGTGATCAGGGCCACTGCTGCTAACACGGGGATTGTGGGTAACAGGTGACGCAGCTTCTGACACGCCCCTTTATCCCCGGGCTCCTAAGGCCCGTAATATAGTGGGTGCGCACTTCTAAGGCCCAGAATCCTTATAGACAAAACCACAAGGGAGAATAGGGGAGCACAAGCTGAACAGTATTGTGTGTGTATATGACTCCTATGTGGAGTTCCACACAGATGATGTCCGATAGATACGGAATAAAATAAGTAAGTGCGTTCACCATTATCACCTAGCATACAGTACTTCCACTGCAGCAAGGGATTCTGGGAAATTATATGCAAATGAGCACACCGTGTCCCCTTTTGTCTTAAAAACCATTGTTACATGGAGCCCATATAAGATGATTCTCGCTGTTAACACAGCTTTGCATCTGATTCCCATGCAGTGCTTTAAAGCTGTGTTAACAGCGAGCATTAGCTTATATGGGCTCCGAATATATGTGTATGTATGTGTTTGCAGAATACTTCTGTAAAGTGCATGGGATTATGCATTTTATTATTTGCTAAAGACGGGTTTTCATGCATGACACTTCCTTGACCCCCCCCCCCACGTCATGACCATGCCCACCACCTCGTTCACTTTCCAAAATCCTACAGTCCACACTTCGCAGGAGTGTAAAGCTCGCGCGAGGCAAGTAGCGTCGCCGGCCAGTCCATGAACGCTCGACCGGCGACGAGCCTCCCGTCGGGCGGAATCGCGAGGGGGAGGTCTTGGTCATCTTATGCTTTTGAATCCTAGTGATCATCGAAGCATGAGCCCTAAGCGCGATCGGAGCCCAAAAAGCTAATGCTCGCTGTTAACAAAGCTTTAAAGCACGCATGGGAATCAGATGCAAGTTGTGTAACAGCGAGAATCATCTTATATGGGCTCCATGTAACAATGGTTTTTAAGACAAAGGGGACATGGTGTGTGCTCATTTGCATTAATTTCCCAGAATCCCTTGCTGAGTGGAAGACTGTATGCTAGGTGAAATGGTGAACGCACTTACTATTTTATTCCGTATTTATCGGACATCATCTGTGTGAACTCCACATAGGAGTCATATACACACAAATACTGTTCAGCTTGTGCTCCCCTATTCTCCCTTGTGGTTTTGTCTATAAGGATTCTGGGCCTTAGAAGTGCGCCCCACTATATTACGGGCCTTAGGAGCCCGGGGATAAAGGGCGTGTCAGAAGCTGCGTCACCCGTTACCCACAATCCCCGTGTTGTTAGCAGCATGGCCCTGATCACGTGATACAGGAGGCGCGCTCCGGTAAAGGAGGTTCCCTGAGTTACAATGTGTGGGGTTTCTTCCCCTGCAGCAGCGGGGCTCGCTCATTGGTTAGCCGCAGGAGAGGCTCAGGGGGGCAGCATACAGGCGGCGGCGCGCGGACACTCACCGCAGAGGGGGATCCTGCCTGACTCTCCGGCCTCCCAGACTGCTGATGTGTGGGAGACGCTGCGGCTGCTGCTTCCCTCAGAATTGTATGTAAGAGCTCCAGGAATTTGTAAGGAATCAGCTTATTCTTTCTTCTTTGTTATATTGTGGTTGGATCTGTGGGGAGTATACTGTAGTATACTGGGAGTTTTAGAGAGGGTTTTGGGTGCATTTTCAAGCTTAAAAAACCGTTTTTGGTTTTCACCCCGGGGCTGCAGTGTTTTAACCAGCCATAGATGCAGTTAGCTGGCTGGAAAACTGCAGTCACATCCCTCTCTCCTCCCATCACTACTGGAGGTTTTTACTGGCTGTTTAAAACTTCCAATTTCACTTTTGTTTTTCTTAAGCCTGATTCCTTTTCTCATTGCTATTGAGAGTCCTGTGTCTTTTCTTTTTTTTGGTTTTTGTCTAATTAGACTACTTGTAAATTGTGGGTGGCTTACTATAACAGAGAGAGGTTAATAATAAGAGGAAAGATTTAAAATGACAGCAGGTTTTAAAAGCTGCTGTTTTTTTTTCCCCTTGCGAGAGATCTCTTCTTAAGAGACAGTTTCCTCTCTCGTACCTCTCTCACTAAGAATACCTTCCCCTGACTTAGAGGCTTTTTGTTATCATGCCTGGAAGGGGAATAGGACAAGTGCGGAAACGGGGTCGACGCCCGGATATAGAACACACAAAAACTGTGGCCCTAGGAGCAACACTCTTAGTCCAGCCCTAGGCCTGGTCCTTCAGTGCCCTGGCCACGCCTCCCCCAGCACCTGTTAGCAGCGTAACCACTCACTAGTTCCCAGTTCAAAACATGGGCGCATGTGGCATTGCAGGCGTTGACCCAGCAAACAACAATGCTGGGGACCACGCCCTGTCTGAGCAGGAAGCTTGGGGTGAGGTGCCCAATGTCACCTCCGCCTCCTAAACAGCAGATATAGTGAGGGGGTGGATGATGTGGTGGGGTCCCTCTCCTGTGCGTGGCGGCCAGCAGAAATGTATGGGAGGGGCATTGTTTTCCTTCTGACGCTGGCTGCCACTCACTACCTGGTGCAGAAAGGCATCAGTGTAGGGGGAAATACATCCCTATGGAACCCATGCGGGGTTAGGAAAAAAGGTCATTCTGTCAATTGCCCCCCTTCATGCCCCCAGATTGCATCATGAAGCCGTACCTGCAAGCCCTGGGAGACATTAAGTCCCCCATATAAAATTATCTTGGGCTGCAGAGATAGGGCGATGACATGTACCTCTCATTTAGGAGGCAGGCTAAACTGGAAAGGCTGGGGAGCGGCCGAGAATGAATCTGTGGAGGGTTCGTTTAGGTTGCCCTACCCGAGGCATAGCATACACTGTGTTTTATGGCACGGGGGGGAGATGATCTGGCAGAGAGCTGGGGCACACTCGTAGAGGAGTTGCCTCAGAGGGAAAAGAGGACGCAATAACCTGACCCGTCCCTCTAAATTAAGACCCACCGGTACAGCGTGCCCACCACAGCAGGGCCTAGGGGCCAGGTCCCTCTGAGACCGCAGGAGATGTCGCTGTCCATCCGACAACAGGACTTCTGCACCTCTTCCTGAGAGCGGAAGGAAGGAGAGGGGGGCTCGCTGGAGCGGCCAGACCTGTTAGCGCTGTCTCCCCCACGGGGAAACGCCCTGTGCGCTGCACCCAACCGCAGAGGAGCCTCGGGGCCCAGGCCCCCGCTGGGACCACAGGAGATGTCGCTGCCCCATCTCGGACGTGACGTCTACACCTTCAAAGACCAGGAGACTGAGAAGGAAAGAAAGCCCGCGAAGGCCCAGGCCCCCTCTGGACCGCAGAAGTTGTCACTGCCCCATCTCAACAGTGACATCTGAACCTCCCAAAGAACAGAGGAAGGAAGGAAAAGCCTCGAGGGCAGGTCCCCCCTGGGTACACAGAAGATTGTCACTGTCACAACTCAAACAGTGACATCTGAACCTCTTCCTCTCAAAAAAGAGGGGAAGAACAAATCACCCCAAAACAGTCACCACTCTGTCGTGCCCCCCCCAAGCATACCCCCCCTAAAACCCACATTGTAACGACCGTACAGGGTGAAGGGGGAGCGGGGGAGGGAGGAGGAAACTCACTGCTAGTGGAGACAGCGGCACCCTCTCCTGGGAATCAATCCCAGGAAGAGCAAATCTAAAACCAATAAGAGGTGATTGAGGAGGGTTGAGAGTGACCATATTTGTTTTACCCTCTGATCAGTCCCGGAAGCGAGAAGAAAAATCATTTCCGCACAAGGGTGGTCCTGTCCGAACCCACTGGTTGGATAACAGGTAAGCCGATCCCACAAAGTAAGCCCCCCCCCCTTGAATTTCTGCAAGGAATGCGGAGCGGACAGATGCCTCTGGGGGACGTTGGGAACCTCCCAGCGCCCCTCCTCGGTTGGAGAGCATCCCCTGGAGAATTGTGCTTCGGTAAATTTGACATGCCGAGTGCACCTATCTTCAGAGCAAGCCAGATCCCCCTTCGCTGTAGGCCTTCTGTGTGACGCACATAGGGATAAAAAGCCCCGGTGTGAGAGAAAACCAGCCAGGTTAACGGAGTACTTATTCTTGGGCGGTGGGAGGATACAACAAGGCCCGGCACTTTATGAGTGCGCTTGGCTGGCGCGTTGTGAATTCGGTCTTCCCGTGCGAACCCTTACAACGCTTACACCTATGGGACCCTTTCCGTTGTCTCTGAATGTTCTGGTAATCCCTCGATTGTTGGTTGTATATGTGTATGTATGTGTTTGCAGAATACTTCTGTAAATTGCATGGTATTATGCATTTTATTATTTGCTAAAGACGGGTTTTCATGCATGACACTTCCTTGACCCTCCCCCCCCCCCCCCCCCCCCCCCCACGTCATGACCATGCCCACCACCTCGTTCACTTTCCAAAATCCTACAGTCCACACTTCGCAGGAGTGTAAAGCTCGCGCGAGGCAAGTAGCGCTGTAGTGCTCATGCTCGCTATCACTATGATCAAAGCCTAAGGCTGCATCCATAGAGCCTCAGCCCGCGCTCCTCCGCACTGACGTTGAGGCTCGTCTGCCCGGTCAGGAGCGATTTCATGGACTGGCCGGCGAGACAGCGTGCGCGATGCGGGGACGGCCGGGGAAGTAACGTCGCTGGGCCAATAGCCCGCGACACAGCAACGTCACGGCGGTGACGACACGGCGCCGTGACGTTGACGCTACTTCGCTGTGATTGGAGGTTTTCAGCCGTCAGCGCGCTTGGAAACAGTTCTGCTGTCGGCTGAAAATCCCAGCGCCTCAGCACGCCTGAGGACGCTCGCTGGAGCCCCCTCTAAAGACATCCTCAATGAGGATGAGGGGGCTCATTGCGGAGCGTCTGCACGGCTCCCCCCTCTATTGATGTAGCCTAAGGCTACGTCTATAGAGCCTCAGCCCGCGCTGACGCTCGCCTGCCTGGTCAGGAGCAATCCAATGGACTGCCAGGCGAGCCAGCGTGCGCGATAGGGGGGAAGGCAGGGCACGCTCGCATGAGCCCCCTTTAAAGACATCCTCATTGAGGATGCAGGGGCTCAGCGCGGAGCGTCCGCGTGGCTCAGCGTGGCTTCCCCTGCTATGGACGTAGCCTAAGACTTCATGTGCACTCTCACCTTTTTATTCTCCTGCTTTAATTAGTATGATGCCCTCCTTCTCTAAATCAGAGACATCAAGGCCATGCTGCCTTCCTCAGAGGTGTGCTTGGCATGATTCCTTCTCATACTGACTCCTTTTAAACAGCATTTCTGTATTTGATTTGATTATATATGTTCATGACCCTGCACTTGAGCATAATGTTACACTTGCTTACAAGGGCTGGTTCCACTTTTTTAGTTTTAATTTTCTTATTCATTATTATTATTGAAGTATTTTACTTTATATGTTTTGTCAATTAGATGCAGCATTGGGCACCCCCTGTCTCTTGTTAGTTTTCTTATTGAAGCCCAAACTGACATTGTTACCTCATTAGGGCAGGTCTAAAGGCATTGATCGCGCCCATAGACGCAAGCAGGAGGGGGCGCGCGTTGCGCAATAAATAATTTCAAATTGATTTCTTGGCGCAACAGACAGGTCATGTGAACGGTTCGCCCAAAGATGGCGAACCAGATCCGTGATGCCCACGGCGCGTCCACCATGGACAGAAAACGCACCCACTTCACGCAGGTGATGTCACAGCCTTCGCACGCCTCTGCGTGGGCAAAGGCTGTGTGGCAGCCTTAGGGCTCGTCCAGGGTGGAGCAGAGCGGGTGCGCACGCTCACGGTAGACACGTTGCGACAATGCACGTGTCCTGCGTGAGCGGGCGGGCGCGCCTGGTCGGTGCTCAGCCGCTTGCCGAGTGAGCAAATTTGAATTTGCCGCTCGCAAGCGCGTCACGTGAGCGGTTCGCCCAATGAGAGCGAACCAGCTCCGTGACGTAGAGGCCGCGCCCCAGACGCGCGTGCACCTACCCGGCCAGGAAAAGCATGGCCGAGCAGGGTGCAGCGCTGGAGCGCCAGCGTGCGTCTACCCACCCTGGACGAGCCCTTAGACTGTGGCTCAAGGCTTTTTCTATAGTCCAGTTTCCAAATCAGTCCAGGGCCTGTTATACGCTCAGGTTGCTAACGGAACACATTTGCTACAACACCTTGTAACATCAACCCCACTTTCTGTGTCTGTTTAGTTCCACCGGAAGATAACTCGCCTTTTGTGTCACTTCTGTCATCGTGTAGGGGACTTTTTAAATTAAAACAGTGTTTTTTTTAAACTAGTCACTGGTGTGGCCTCTGGCTCCCATCCCTTTCAAACTGTGGGTACATACAAGTGAATGCAGAGAGGGTTACAAGCACAATAAAGGCAATTTGCTGGTGCTCGTGGAGATGGGGGAGATCCTGTACTACCCCAGGGGAATCACTGAGTAGGAGGAAAGCAACCAGGCACACGGTCTTGCAAAAAGATGATTTATTAGCAAATCCAATTCCAACATTTCGACTGCATAAAAAGTCTTTGTAAAGGTGAGGGCTAAATATCAGGCAACCAAATGAAGTATATATACCCCATGCACTCACCTGTTACCTAGCTACAGGTGTCTCACGGCACCAATGCTGCATCTCCCATGACATGCAGCTCCGACACGGGGGTCTGTGCATGCGCAGAGTGAGCAAATCACCCAGTAGAACACCGCGCATGCGCATAGCGTGTGCCGGCATAGACCAACCATGAACACGCATACACACAGGCACGTTAGGGAGCTGCCGCGCATGCACCGAATACACAGGCATCAAGCGGCCTACTGCTCATGCGTGCTAGCAAGCAGGGGACACCCAGCACATGCGCAGCACCCACAGACTGTGCATGGCCAGCCAGGGAGACACAGCATGCCCCTCCTTTGCTGTCATGGCAACTGGACGCCTAACAATAGCTGATGGTAACAGTCAGACAGCGGAGGGTAGCAAGGCAAAAAGGCTTACCTCACATCAGGGAAATAAAGATCTAATCCCATTTACAGTGTCCCTGTGTACAACCCCAAAGTGGCAGGAAAAATACCATTAAAAACCCAAAAAGGTGACATTATACAAACAAGACAATAATCTCTAATAAGCTACACTAAAGTGAACAGAAACTGTAAAAGACAGAACCCCAGACTAACAACATAAACAGACTAACATAAAAGACTAACAAAGGGTAGAAACACTGAAATGGAACCAGCAA
The DNA here is from genome assembly GCA_036426205.1 of Ascaphus truei. Lineage (NCBI taxonomy): Eukaryota > Metazoa > Chordata > Amphibia > Anura > Ascaphidae > Ascaphus > Ascaphus truei. The sequence goes on from WSYH01001353.1 coordinate 126,062, forward strand.
ACAGCATAAGTAGTTCTGGATCCATATTTAAGACTTCCAGTTAATATGAAAAGATGAAAAGGACGGAGGTGTCAGGGCGCCGATCCACTACTGAAAATAAAAATGAACGCCTGTCACGAAAGCACTTCAGATTGAGCTGCTTGTTAAATCCACCTCCCTTACTGGTACGCAGATGGAATATCCAGTAAGCTTCCCGTCTTAATAATGCAGTGTCCCTATGTAGGGCAGCCCTTCCCGGGGGAACTATTTCTATGCCCATTACTCTCATGGCTGCTATAGAATGCTTGTGTTGGACACAGT
>WSYH01013332.1:0-17230 GCA_036426205.1 Ascaphus truei
CCTTCACGCCACTCTCACCCCAGGCTTCACGCCCCGGCTCCGGATTGCCCCCCCATGCCCCTTTCCACGCACCCCCTGAACTTATCACGCCCCTCCCCCCTGCCTTCACGCCCCCCCATCCCTGCTTTCACGCCGCGCCCCGCCTGCCTTTCACGCCACCCCCTGCCTGTTCACGCATCTCCCTTTCACGCACTACCCCCTGCTTCACGCCCGCTTCCCCACCCGCCTTCTTTACGCCCCCCACTGCCTACGGGCAACGCAGGGTATATCAGCTAGTAATATAATAAAATCGAAGGTTAGTGTAGTGCGGTGAATCTGATTGGTCCTCAGCCTCTGGCCAATCAGATTGGTGGCTCTGACGTCACCCAACTGCCACTCGCTTCACTCGGCCACACTCTGCACTCTCTCTCTCTCTTCCTCTCCCCCCATACACTCACCCTCATGTGTGCCGCCCTGCACCAGCTCACGGACGGGGGGAACGCGGCGGTGGCCCTCCTCCCGCCGCCACGATCACTTCCCTCCTCCCGCCTACACTCCCTCACTCCCGGCGCTCACTCCCTCCCTCCCGGCGCTCACTCCCTCCCTCCCCGGCGCTCAATTCACCTACAGGTTATTTCCCTCTCCTCCCCGGCGGGGGGACAGCAGTGGCAGCCAGCTCTTCCTCCTACAGCTGCTCGCGGCGTCCGAGTTGGGGGTAGATTGAGGCCCAGAAAGGAACACACCTTCCTCCTGCAGCTGCGTACTCGACGGCGCCGATGGCTAAGATGCGGACGCCGGAAGGACAACCATCCTTCCAGCCTGCACCTGCCTCAGGCGCCGAAGTGGGGTAAGGATGGCAGGGCCAAAGCGGACGGGGGGGGTGGTATCAGTGGAGAGAAGGGGGTTGCTATTCATAGGGGGGGGAGAGGGACTGTGAGGAGATGGGTGGCGTACGGATTTGGATGAGACGAGGGAGGCAGGAGAGGAGGGCGGAGAGTGGGGTACAGGATGAGAGGGGGGGGGAGTGAGAGAGCGAGAAGAGTCAGGAGAGAGGGGGGGGGGTGACTTCTGGGGTGGGGAGGGAAACGAAGTGCAGGATGAGAGGGGGGAAGAGGGGCAAGTAAGGGAGAGACAGGGGTGGAGTGCAGGATGGCTTCAATTCGCTTCTTACAAATTGAAGGGCAATGCGAACCCATAGAGAGGGGGAGGGAGTCAGGAGAGAGGGGGGGGAGGGGGAGTCAGGAGAGAGGGGGGGCAGTCAGGGGGAGAGGGGGGGAAGGAGTCAGGAGAGAGTGGGGGGAGGGAGGGAGGGATAGAGGAGAAGGAGGGGGGAAGGGAGGGCCGAGAGAAGGAGGGGAGGTGAGGTAAGGACGAGAGAGGGGAGGGAGGGAGTCAGGCGAGAAGGGGGGAAGCCTAACACCGCTGTGATAGAGGGGGTATTCCGGAGTGCGCAGTTGACCAGTGGAGGATGGGGTAGCCAGAACATTACATTCACGGTGGCAAGCGCCCAGTATATCAGCTAGTCCTAAAATTCAGTCAGTCTCGAGGGAGAGGGGAGCCCCCACGAAAAGTCAGACCAGAGGGGGGGGGGTAGTCAGTGTCCCTTAGGGGGTGAAGAGTCGAGTGATATTGATCTTTAGTGGGGACGAGATCCCTAACAGCTTTCCTATATCCACAGTAGAACTGACAAATGTAACTCCATTATAGAGGTACCCCAAGGAAGCCACAATCTGAGTGTCAGCGACAAGCAAGTTCTAAATGAATGGAAAAAGCCCTCTCTCCTTATTGCACAGACCAGGGTGGAGTTTACCCTCCTGAAATCACCGGGATCCTTGAGCTAGGGACCAAGAGTAGGTCGCTCTTGTGTGGTAGGCGATGATCCTATCTACACACGTCCCCGAAGGCCGAGTTCTATTCATATGGAGGAACTCCTGTCGAGACGGAAAGGTTTAGCGAGCCTATCCATCTGCACGAACAAACCCGCTGTCTGGGCGAGTAACTGCTGCCAGGCAGGAATGTTCACTTATGCACTAAAGCGATAATGGCTGTATGCTGTTGCAGTCACTATGAAACTCCGCGTATGGACTCTAGGAATGTATTGTTCATAATCACAATACCACCAATTGAAAAGTTCCTTTTCCATATCTTCCTGCACCTCACTCCACTACATTCACAACAGCCTTGGCCCAAAATACCTCAGTAAAACCCATCTCTAATCTGCCTCCCCACATGGGCACAACCACAGAACCCTCATGTAAAAGTCTCCCTTGTTCTCCACATTGTTGATGGCCACCATGGGGATAACCTGGAAAACCATGTTGATATTTTAGTGCGGTGAGACCATCTCATTATACACCTTATATGCCTTGTTCTCTTTAACATGGTGCAGATTTAAACTCTTAGCGAGACCGTATAAAGATCTATGTCCCACTCCGCCTATCCAGCCTTCACACACCTAACTCCTTCTCTCATTGGGACCAAGGTGTAGTTTTCGAGAGTATACAGGACCAGAACACACTGAGATGTATGGAAACATTTGAGATGTAAGTCCACTCGTGTCGTTTCTAATATACAGAGCTTTTCAAAATTTGTTAATGGCTGGGGGGCGGGATGTGAATTTGTTTTAAAAATGCTCGGGGATCTGGAGGTATTAAGGAAATCTCCTGCATGGGGGATGTCTTTTTGACTGAATTGTTGAAATGTTTTAATATATTTTCCTGGCCTCCAAGCGAGTCTAATAAACCCTTTCTGTTTCCAGATTCAAAATCTTGCTATTCAGACCCGAAGCAACGTGGATTGTCAAAACAGGGGTCATTAATGAGCGTTGTGAGTAATGAACATCTTACTTGAGAGCTCCCAGATTGCTAGAGTCCATTGAGGACAGCGGTTTCTGATTAGATTTAAGAATCTGTTAGGGACCAAATTAGATTGTCCAGTCAAGAGAGGGAGACCAGTATTTACACTTTATTTTAAACCGGGATCATAACATTGAGCAAAACAAGGAGGTAAAATAAATTGTTGATTTATTCCTTGGAAACCAGACGTAGACACAATGGATTACAATATTACAATGGAAAAACACACTACGGGGGTCGGGTGACTAAAAAAACTAGCCGTTCCCAGCTTCTAAGTCCATAAAAAAAGTGTATTTTGGTTACCGCGGATTTCAACCCGAAAAAGTCCTGGAACTCCAATCGGCATTAGATGAGTTACAGACAGCCACCCGCTGTTGTTATCTCTTCCGGAGCTGCCCAAAAACCCTTGAACGGGGGCAAGTACAAAGTTCGGTACTCTTTTCGGTGTGTAATTCCAGCCGCGACTGCTAACTCTTTTCAGAACTGGCCCTGAAAAGGGGAACTTGAATGATCGTAAACTGGCTCCGTCTATTTCTCCAAGGCATCTTTGGTGATTTTGAATTTGCGCTGCTGTCTTGGCGCTAGAATCTGAGACTGGAATTGGCTGCTGGCTTTCTTATAGACTTTCAGTCCAATTCATGAATACTACAGCCATCCGAGAGTGGGAGAATTCCTACCAGCCAATCAGAATATAATAAAGATATATATATTAAATATATAAGTATATATATATATATATATCTATAATATATATATATATGCAAATAAACTGTATGTCAGTCGCTGTCTAAGACATGCAGATGAGCATACAGTGTATTTGCATATTGCTTCCGTGGAGGGTTGTTTGTCACTTTTTTTACTCACCATAACTAACTCAGATTGATGGTATATATAATATATATATAGATATATATATATATATATATTATACGATATATAGATATATATAGATATATCAGTAGGGGGGTTTTTGTGTGAATTTGGGGGTGGGGTTTGGGGGGTTGTATATATATGTTTGGGGGGGATTTTTACGTTTGGGGTTGGGAGTTTTTGTTTTCTTGCGGGGGATTGTGTGGGGGACGGGGGGGGGGGGGGGGGGGGTGTTGGGGTTGGGTGGGGGGGATGGGGGGGGTGGGGGTGGTGGGGGGGGGGGGTGTGGGTGCGGGGGGGTAGGGGGTGGGAAGTTTTGGTGGTTATTGTGGGGGGGGTGGGGGTGGGGGGCTGGTCGGGGAATCAGTGGAGTGCTGCGGGGGATAATGACAGAAGGGAGAGGCAAAAAGAGGGAGAAGAGTGAGAAGCAGGGAGACAATACATGACGAGGCGGCGCGAGGGGTGAGAAGGACAGGGAGAGCACAATTACATGGGAAGAGGGGGAGGAAGAGAGGGGGTTCGTGTGAGATGTGTGAAATGAGGGGGGGTGTGTCGGGCACATACCGCCGACACGGGGGGGCGGCTGCTAATAAATGTTTGTCCCGGCCCCACGATTTTGTGCGCCCCATGCGACATGACTTAAATAATGATATTATTGAAATGGGTCAGGCAGGCTCTGGTTCATAACACACCTGGGGATTTCAGTATTTGAATGATGTACAGTATACCAGAAAAACACCATGTGACACACACAGGACAGCTTAACACAGTTTGGACCAATAAAATATTTGTATACGTTTCTGTGGATTTCAGGCAAGCGGATATTATCTTCAGTCTTAGTATAGTCAAGAACTGTTATTACGTCCTATCATAGCTGGATCTCTTATCACCACAATACAGAATTGGAGGAAAAAACAAGTCCATCGTGCACTTGTATTATTTACAGTGATGTGGGTTCCGAGTTGGAAAACGTCACTGGTTGAAGTTGGTAATTTTTATTACAAATATATAAATATATTGTGGGGTGGAAAGAAATGTATTCGTCATATATATTATACATTGTTCCCTATGTTGTCGCCCCCAATATTATTTCAGTACAACAGGGCAAACCACTGTCCAAAGGTGGGTTATGAATCAAATTGTCCCTCATTCAAAACTGGATTAAAAAAAATGGTAACAGATTAATCAATTGAAATACAAACAAACCACGGTGGGGTCAGGTACCAATGTAGCCAACCCCGTGGTAAAATACTAGTACCACTATGTTAAAGAGAAAAACTAATTGCTTTAAAAATGGGATTCTGTTTGGATAAACCTGGTGCAGATTTTCGCCCAGTTGTGCATCTCCCTGACTTGATACCTAGCTCCTAAAATGACACTTATTATGAGGTGAAGAGTTGTATTTCCCAAAGAGTCTGGATTAACACACAGACCCTCTCCTCCATCCCCCACCATGCCAGCACTTCTCATACTGCGGTGCCCTTGGACTTCCAGAGGTCGCAGAAGACATTAATGGTGGTCGGACTCCCTGAAGCTATTCACTTGTAGCAGCTCTTGTGCATTTTCTAGCTGTATGAGCGGATTGTTAAATACGTACTAGATACTTTGAAATATATGTTATATATGTAAATATAGTGATGGATATATCTAAGTGTAATTATAGTTGTCATCCAAATCAGGAGTGTTAACTCTAGTCCTCAAACCCCCGGCACACCACAGCCCCCAATGGTCCGGTTTTAGGATTTCCTGTGCAGCACAGGTGTCTCAATCAGTCCTGCTCAGCACACGCTGGCTCGGTCAGGGGCTACACCTTCAACTGAGCCTTCTGATTGAACTACCTGCGTGTAAGCTGGGATATCCTGAAAACTGACCTGCTGGTTAGTTTTAGGACTGTAGTTGAGCAGCCCTGCTCAAATCATCATAGCATTGAAGTGGTCTATTAATGAGGAAGGTTTGGAGAACCTTGCCCTAGAGTCCATCCCAATAACATTCCTTTGATGTGTCTTTCGACGTAGGCATGACGTGTCAGGCTAAGACGTCTTACACCGGGAGACGAGATACTGTGGGGCCACCGGTCGAGCCCTGCATGACTCTAGAGAAGGGGGACTTCCGTGCGATTACAACCCACTTTGAGAAAACCTTGATGTCCAGACGCCTTGGTGGGAGCGCGAAAGGAGATGCAAGAGCTCAGGGAGATGGACAGACTGAATGTCCACTCTCAGCCTCTACGGGGGACAACATGCTCGACGTGTGTTCAGAGGAACCGACCATTGGACCTGCAGACCCCGCTCAGCGGTTGGTATCAGGACAGGGACAGACATCCAAGATCAGCCGAGAGGGCAGCAGGGAAATCACAATGTCTCGATGTTTATAGCATACATTCCTTAGGTGCCAACATTAAAAATCACTCAGGGAAACTGTTCCCTTCCCGCATAAGGAAGAGGTTTCAACAAGGGTGGGGGGGGAACAATTAGTTTCGAGAGGGGGCACTATAATCCTCCAAACACAGCAGTGTATTACCATCAGTAGGGTTCTCAGGCGTCCAGGTCTTGAACCGACTGTCCTGTATTTGGAACACTGTCCAGCTGCAAAGTTAGAGGTAATCACTGGACATGTAGATGTGTATTCCCGGTATTATATCTGTGGCGGTGTATGTGTATACCGGTAGTACGCTCTCTGGGGTGTACTGTGTATACCGGTATACTTGTCTGGGTGCTAGTTTATAAGAACTTACGTCGTGCTTGTTTTATACCGTTTATTGCCTTCTCTGGGCGTGTGGTTCCGTAATTACTGGTATGTATATCCGGTATCCTCTTGGCGTGTATGTGTATACGCATTACTCTTCTCGGTTGTATGTGTATCCCGGATACTCTCTGGTCGTGTGTATGTGTGTAAATAACCGGTATTACCTATCTTGGTCGCCTGGGTACTGTATCGCTATTATAAAACTTTTCCTCTCCCCTCTTTTCTTCTTTCCCGTCCCCTCTTTTTATTGCTTCCTTAGTTATGTTGCCTCTTGATTTTGTGTATGGAGTACCTCCGGACCTGTGTATGTATCCGGTATATACCGTCTCTGCTGTATGTGTAGGTATAGCGTTAGGTATTACCGCCGTATTACCTCTTTGGGCTTTGTATGCCTTGTATAACGGTCTCTATTAACCTCTGGACGCGTGGTGGTAACCAGGAACAGTCTCTTTGCTTTCAGTTAGTCTTGTTCTACTACCGCGTTACCTCTTCTTGCACGTTGTTGTGTATCTTACCGTTTCTACTTTCTTACCCACTCTCTGGGCGTGTAGGTGTGTTATACCGGTATTACCTCTCTGGGCGTGGTATGTGTATACGGTATTACTACCTGCGCCCGCCATCGGGTGTAATGTGTGATCATACGGGCTTATCTACCCGTCCTCTGGTGTTGGCTGTTACGTATTACCTTGCTACTGGGGGTATATAATCGGTTATACCTCCCTCTGGCTGTGTATGTGTATACCCGTATTATACCTCTCTTGGGTGAATGTGTTCTAACGGACCTTTTTACCTCTCTGGTTGATTGGTCTTTATTTTATACTCCCGGATTATCCGTCTCTGCGTTGTTGCTGCTATTATTTTCGGCCCTACTCCTACCCTTCTTCTCTTCGGACTTCACTGTGTCTTCGTAATTCTCACGGTATTCTTTGCGGTGTGCTATAGTGTTCTTCTTATTTCTACCGGTATTCCTCTCGGGCCGTGTAGTTGTATAACCGAGTAGTATCCGTGGGCCTGTGTAATGGTACGTCTTCTTCACCTTCGCTGGGTTGCTGGCGTGTTAATGTGTATACGGTATTACCACTTTCTGGGCGGTATGTGTATATGCCGGTATTACACTCTTGGGTGGTATGGTCGGTATTTCCTGGGTGTATTGTATACCTGTAGCCGTCTCTTTGTTCCGTCTTGGGTATCCGGTTACCTTCTTCCCTGGCGTGTTCGTTATATCGTTTACCTCGGTTGGCATCGTATCTTATATTCCTGTATTACCTATCTGTTGTCTGTTGTGGTAGGGTAATGTCCCCTGACGTAGGGGACTACGCTTCTGGGGGTTTGAGTGGGGCGTGGGCATCCTTCCTCGCGCTGGCGCCTCTGTTGTAGGTGGCGTCCCCCCTGATGGTGCATACACCGGCACAGCCAATCAGGAGGGGGGTGTCAGTAGCAAGGATTGGAGACAGTAGGGAGGGGAAACAGCATGGAGCGAATGAGAAGTGGGGTCTGGCCCGCACAGTCGTACTACCACTGTCAGGTATGTGTTTGGGAGCAACAAGCGTCACCTGAACCACCTCAACCACCCCCAGGATTAACTATAATATTCACATTGCCATAACAATAAACGACAACATCCTGTCTTCACCACCTGCTCACTCACTTCATTGTCCTATCTCCGTGGTTTACTATTCAATGGCCTGTCTTTTATCCTCTATGTCCTCTACTTCTAACCCGACGTGTCCCTGGTCCGGCCCTTGTCTCCTATGCTCTACCCGTCCAAACTGGTCCCTTTATCAGCGCCTAGTGACAACTTCAGTATCACTCTGCTGGCAGCAAGCTACTGTTCCCTTTCGTCTGTCTGAACTCCGAAGGGTCCCAGAACTCTGCCAGGACTCTGACCAACCTATACGACCCAGACCTTTGTGCGACTTGTCCAACCTTTGGTACACTAGAGAGAACGCAGCAAGCGGTGAGACGGACTTCCCGTACAGCACTACTGAGTGATCGTGAAGCAGCCAGGAAGGACTGTGAGGCTCATGGAACATATTACCAAATTGGTGCATAGAGATGTGTGCTTGGGTCAGGGTTGTTTTTTTTAACCTCAGTCATCCTCGTATTTTTTCCAAAATAAATAAATAAATAATATGGAAACACACAGTGTTTTTGCCTTTAATTTCCTTTTAGACTCCAGGGTGTCAGCTTTCAAGATCTGATGAAAGGACCCACATATGGGACCTGAAACGTTGTGACATTCCATGCACTGTTCTCTTAGGCTGTTTCGACAATTAAATGAGAACTTCATTATGACACATCATGGCTGAGTCAAGACGGCTGTACCTCTTGTAGCTCGGTCTAGATGAGACCTGGCTGCACAGGCAGGCATTCTCCTCGCCTGAAGAGCTGTTTCCGCCCGCCTAGTCCTGCACTTGTTAGGAATTGTACTTTCAAAAAAAAAATGAAAGACGGACCATCAGTCGCAAACTCACATTAATGCTAAAATAAATAGGACTGACTTACCCAAACCAGTGAGGGTGACAGTATTTTTGTTAATGGGGAGAGGGGACTTTGAAAATGAGTTACCGCTTAATTATTTGTTATTTGAGGGCCTAAATGAAAAACACATATCCAAGAAAGATCTCTCTACTCTATCGTATATTACGTTTTTATTAGATTGGAAGGGTATTAGGAAGTCGTAGGGTGAAATTGATGAAAAGGCCACTCTATGCATTAATGTGTTGTGCAATAATAATCAGGTAATCATAATAGTGGCCATTTTCTGCAAGAGTCCATACACAAATTCTTATGCCCGTCAAATTTCTCCGAAAAAAGAAAACTTCCCATGGTATCTATAATATGAATATGTGTGATTATAATAAGCATGTTTAAATGGGTTATCCGTATATATATATATATATATAATATATATATATATTATATATAGTACACACCCACCGTCATGTGAAAAAGAAAAAGTACACTCCTCTTTGATTCCATGTTTCACATACACTGTAATGAAGGACATGATAACAACATTTAGCAATTAGCAGTCTTAAAATTAGGTAATACAACCTCAGAATGAACACAACAACGGCGTACATAAAGAAATACTAGATCACCGTGTTGTCAGATTGTATTTAACAAAAATACAGCCAAAATGGAGTAAGCCATTGTGAAAAACTAAGTAGCACATGATTATTCAAGAGCTTGTAGAAACCACCTTTAGCAGCACGTAAGCTTGAAGGTAATGCGATTTCTGTATGACTTTATTCAAGAAAGAATACTGCATGCTGGGCGTAATGGAAACAGGGGAGTCACAGACTGGCCCTGAAGTTGCAGCGTATGTGGTCCACGGAGCTGTGTAGCTCCAGGAACCTAGGCCAGAGGTAACTCCTCCAAGGGGCCAGTTAGTTCCCGAGCCACTGTAGAAATGTTCTATTTGCATGTTAGGGGAAAGCGATTACAGATAGGACTCTTTCCAACTATAGCTATAGAGTAGATATAGCAGGGATAGCTTACAAAGGAGATCTGGACTCTCAATAGTAGAGGACTTTCCCAAAGATCAGCCGGACCTGGGGGTCCCTCCACAGATGGAGTCAGGCGGGGACATCATCCACGCAAGGAGCGCAGCGCGCGCGACAGCACGTGTTGCAGAGGCCGCTGATTCGTCTGTTGATTATCTGGTCAGGACTATGACCAGGGAGCGTATTTTAAGTGCTCCACCTGGGCCCACACACCAGGAAGCGCTATCCCTCCACAGCTCATCCTATTTGTTTGGGGACTCGGGGTAACGTGCTCTAGGCACAGTTGCTACTGAAAGGACAAAGGGTGATGCAATGATTGACATTGAGGAATGATGCAATGAGATCTATGTAGACGTTATACTTCAGATATGCTTAGTAAAACTGATTCGTATTCAACGTGTGTGTGTTTTACTGTGTATGTGGGTTCTGGTGAGGGAAACGCTCCAACCAGCGTTGGTGTATCCCTCATCGGTGGAGGCCGGCTGCACAACAGTGGTATAAGTATACCCCAGGCTCCCAGTGGCGGCAGGTCAGGCGCCTGTTAGTCCAACAGGTGAACACGCAGCACGAGTAGTTGTTAGTTCACCCCCAGGGGTCACAAGCCGGGTTTGCCACGCCTCTTTATGAAGGCCTAACGTCAGGAGGGGGAAAGGAGAAAAAAAAAATCCTTTACTTGTGTGGTCGTGGTGGTGCAAAGGATTCTCCCCGGCATTCCTGCGCTTGCAATTCCCCTCCACACTGCAGTGACGTGGCTGCAGACTTGAAATGACGCGGCATGCAATGCCAGTTAACCAGCCGCCCTAGTAATCTCGTGAGCTACGCGGCATCCGTTTCCATTGGCAATGTGACGCGTGGTGGAGCGTCATGAGATCTAGTAGATCTGGTTACCCCGGCAGACGCATGCATAATTGTGACCTCACGCAGAGGCCATCATTCGATTGCGTGTGGAGGGGGAAATGCAGGAGAATGCGAGAACGCCACCGTCGCACTTGCCACACCCGTGGTATCTACGACGGCAAACCTGTATAGCCACCCGGAGGTAAGGGGGGGGGCTGCTTAAAATGTTTGTCCCGGGCCCCACGATTTCTGTTGACGGCCCTGCGCATGACTTAAATAAATGATATTATTGAAATGGGTCAGCAGGCTTCTGGTTCATAACACAACCTGACTTTCAGTATTTGTAATTATTGTACAGTATACCAGAAAACACACATGTAGACACACACAGACACGCTAACACAGTTTGGACCAATAAAATATTTGTATACGTTTCTGTGGATTTCAGGCAAGCGATATCTATTCTTCAGATCTTATTATAGTCAGAACTGTTATGTACGTCCTATCATGCTGGATCTCTCTATCACCACAATACAGAATTGAGGAAAAAACAAGTCCATCGTGCACTCTGTATTATTTTACAGTTGATGTGGGTTCCTGATTTGGAAAGTCACTGGTTGAATTGGTAATTTTTTTATACAAATATATAAATATATTTGTGGGGTGGAAAGAAATGTATTCGTCATATTATTATACATCTGTTCTCCTATTGTGTCGCCCCCAATATTATTTCCTAGTACAACAGGGCAACACTGTCCCAAAGGTGGGTTATGAATCAAATTGTCCCTCATTCAAAACTGGATTAAAAAAAAAATGGTAACAGATTAATCAATTGAAATACAAACAAACCACTTGGGGTCAGGTACCAATGTAGCCAAACCCCGTGTAAAATACTAGTACCAACTATGTTAAAGAGAAAAATCTAATTGCTTTAAAAATGGGATTTCTTTTGTTTGATAAACCTGGTGCAGATTTTCGCCCCAGTTGTGCATCTCCCTGACTTGGATACCTAGCTCCTAAAATGAACTTATATTGAGGTGAAGAGTTGTATTTCCCAAAAGAGTCTTGGAGCTTAACACACAGACCCTCTCCTCCCATTTCTCCCCCCACCATGAGCACTTCTCATACTGCGGTGCCCTTGGACTTCCAGAGGTCGCAGAAGACATTAATGGTGGTCGGACTCCCTGAAGCTACTCACTTCTAGCAGCTCTCTGTGCATTTTCTATCGCTTGTAATGGCGGATTGTTAAATACAGCTACAGTACTTTTGAAATATATGTTATATGTAAATATAGTGATGGATATATCTAAGTGTAATTATAGTTGTCCTCCAAATCAGGAGTGCTTAACTCTAGTCCTCAAACCCCCCTGCACACCACATCCCCCAACTGGTCCGGTTTTCAGGATTTCCCTGCTTCAGCACAGGTGTCTCAATCAGTCCCTGCTCCAGCACAGCTGGCTCGGTCAGGGGCTCAACCTTCAACTGAGCCTCTGATTGAACTACCTGTGCTGAAGCTGGGATATCCTGAAAACCTGACCTGCTGGTTAGTTTTTAGGACTGTAGTTGAGCAGCCCTGCTCCAAATCATCATTAGCATTGAAGTGGTCTATAATATGAGAAGGTTTGGAGAACCTTGCCCTAGAGTCCTCCCAATAACATTCCCTTTGATGTGTCTTTCGACGTAGGTATGACGTGTCAGGCTAAGACGTCTTACACCGAGGACGAGATACTGTGGGGCCACCGGTTCGAGCCCTGCATGACTCTAGAGAAGGGAGCCTTCCGTGTCGATTACACCCACTTTGAGAAAACCTTTGATGTCCAGACGCCTTGGGGGAGCGCGAAGGAGATGCAAGAGCTCAGGGAGATGGAACAGACTGATAGGTCCACTCTCAGCCTCTACTGGGACAACATGCTTCAGACGTGTGTTCCAGAGGACTCGACCATTGGACCTGCAGACCCCGCTCAGCGGTATCAGGACAGGACAGACATCCACAGGATCGCCGAGGAGGGCAGCAGGGAATCTCACAATGATCTCGATGTTTGATAGCATACATTCCTTAGTTGCCAACATTTAAAAATCCACTTCAGGGAAACTGTTCCCTTCCCGCATAAGGAAAGAGGTTCCACAGGGGGGGAACAATTATGTTTCGAGAGGGGGCATCTATAATCCTCCAAACACAGCAGTGTATACCATCAGTAGGGTTCTCAGGCGTCCAGTCTTGAACCGTACTGTCCTGTATTTGGACACTGTCCAGTCAAAGATTAGAGGTAATACTGGACATGTATGTGTATTCCGGTATTATATCTCTGGGCGTGTATGTGTATACCGGTATTACCTCTCTGGGCGTGTATGTGTATACCGGTATTACTTCTCTGGGCGTGTATGTTTATACCGGTATTACCTCTCTGGGCGTGTATGTGTATACTGGTATTACCTCTCTGGGCGTGTATGTGTATACCGGTATTACCTCTCTGGGCGTGTATGGTATACCGGTATTACCTCTCTGGCGTGTATGTGTATACCGATATTACCTCTCTGGGCGTGTATGTGTATACCGGTATTACCTCTCTGGGCGTGTACGTGTATACCGGTATTACCTCTCTGGGCGTGTATGTGTATACCGGTATTACCTCTCTGGGCGTGTATGGTACTCATAGGACAGGGGTGGTGATTAGAAGTAACAGTAAATGGTTATAGATAATATAATATATAATTATATATATATATATATATAATAATAACATATAAAAGTACACACAGTCACTGTGAAAAAGAAAGTACACTGCACTCTCTTTGATTCCATGGTTCACATACACTGTAGAAGGACATGATAACAATCATTTAGCACTTGCAGGTCTTAAACATTAGGTAAATACCAACTCAGATGAACAACAACACGAACATATTACAACCTGTCATGATTTATTTAACAAAATAAAGCCAAATGGAGAAGCCATATGTTGAAAACAAGTACACATTATGATTCAATAGCTTGTAGAACCACCACTTTAGCAGCAATAACTTGAAGTAATCGTTTTCTGATGACTTTATCAAGAAAGAATACTGCATGCTGGGGACAGGAAACAGGGAGTCAAGACCTGGACCCTGAAGGTGCAGGTAGTGCCACGGAGCTGTGCCCAGGAACTAGGCAGAGGTAACTCCCCCAGGGCCCAGTTGTTCCCTGAGCCACTGTAGAAATGTTCTATTTGCATGATATAGGGAAAGGACTTAAGATAAGGGACTTTCCACTATAGCTATGAGAGATATGCTGCAGGATAGCAAAAGGAGATCTGGACTCAAATAGTAGAGACTGTTCCCAAAGGATCAGCCGGCTGGGGGTCCCCCACAGAGGAGTAGGCGTGGAATCATCCACGCAAGAGCACGCGCCGCGCAGCAGCGACCACGTTGCAGAGCCGCTGATTGTTTGTTGATTATCCTGGTCAGGACTATGACCAGGGAGGTATTTTAAGTGCTCCACCTGGGCCCCAACACCAGAAGCGCTATCCCTCACTCACACTATTGTTTGTGGGCACTCAGGGTTAAGTCTCAGGCACATTGCTACTAAGAAAGGACAAAGGGTGTATGCAATGTTGACATGATGAATGATCCATGAGATCTATTAAAGACGGGTATTTCAATGTCTTAGTAAATACTGTTTCTTATTCAACTGTGTGTGTTTTTACTGTGTATGTGGGTTCTGGTGAGGGAACACTCCAACCACGTTGGGATCCCTCATCGGTGGAGGCGCTGCACCATGTATAAGTATACCCCACGGCTCCCAGTGGCGGAGGTTCGGCCCTTTCTGTTAGTCACACAGGTGACAGCAGCACGTAGTAGTTGTAGTCCACCCCCAGGGTACAAGCAGGGTTATCTGCCCCCCTTCTACTGAAGGCTAACCCGGAGGGGAAAAAAATCCCTTACTTTGTGTGGCGTGGTGGTGCAAAGGATCTCCCGGCATCCCTGCTGCAATTCCCCCTCCAACTGCGAGTGAACGTGGCTGCACGACGTTAAATGACGCTGCTTTGCCATGGTTAACCAGCCCTACGTAACGTCGTGACCTACGCGCACCGTGTTCCATGCTCAATGTGACGCCGTGTAGCGTCATGAAGCTCGTAGCGTCTGGTTACCCACGGCAACGCTGCATCATTTGACCTCACGCAGCCACATTCATTGCAGTGGAGGGGGAAATTGCCGGAGAATGCCGGAGACCCCGCAGCCCTTGCCAACACCCGGAGATTGACGACGGCAACCTGTAGCCCGAGGTAAGTTGTCCGAAACCACGAGTATCCGGGTCAAACCGAGAGGTGGCTTAACCCTGGGTAACAAGGGCTAATAGAATATATATATATATATATATATATATATATATAATATATATATTATATATATATATTATATATATATATATATATATATTATATTATTATAATATATATCTATTATATATATAATTAATATGCAAAATATTGCTTTCGTGTGGAGGGGTTTTTGTCACTTTTTTTACTCCCATAACTTACTCAGTGTGTGTTGTGTGTGTTGTGTGTTTGTGTGTGTATGTGTATGTAATACACACACACACACACACACACACACACACACACACACACAACCACACACACCACACACGACACACACACCACAACACACCCACACACACCCACCACACACACACACACCACACATTGAAAAACTTAAAAAAATGTTATAAATATACCAGAAACTCCAGATAGCACATTTAAGGAAAGTATAAGGAACAGATAACCTGGCATCTTATATAATATATATATATATATATATAACTTTTACTGGTGGGCATACCTGTATAGGCATGACTACAATCCCCAGCCTGCATTGCGCGCAGTGCTATCTATGATGTACACTGGATTTTCGCAGCGCCTCCTTGGGGTTGTAGTCTCAAACTTCCCACCTTTTATAAACGCAATACCCAGGAACCCTTGCGCAGGCTGACGTTGCAGCTCCCAACGGCTGTCACTTGCTGGGTCGCAGCGCCTGTTGGGAGTTGTAGTCTTGGCGTGCGCAGCGTCTGCACTTTCTTGCTCGGGCAGGACTACGCACCCCCAGCATGCTCCGCGCAGCCGGTTTAAGCGCGGCGGAGGGGAGCGAACCGGCCGGATCATGGCGTCGTTTGTCACTGAGGTGCTGGCTCACTCCGGCCGGCTGGGAAAGGAGGACCTGGGGACCAAGATCAGTCGCCTGTCCCTGCGGGTGGAGGAAGTGAAGGTGCTGCAGGGTATAGCTGTGCTGGGGGCTGCAGGGTATAGCTGTGCGGGGGGCTGCGGGTATAGCTGTGCGGGGGCTGCAGTGTATAGCATAGCTGTTCGGGGGGCTGCAGTGTATAGCTGTGGCGGGGGCTGCAGGGTATAGCTGTGCGGGGGCTGCAGTGTATAGCTGTGCGGGGGGCTGCAGGGTATAGCTGTGCGGGGGGCTGCAGTGGATACTAGCTGTGGGCTGCAGTGTATAGCATAGCTGTGCGGGGGCTGCAGTGTAACATAGCTGTGCGGGGGGCTGCAGTGTATACATAGCTTCGGGGGCTGCATGGTAGCTGTGCGGGGGGCTGCAGTGATAGCTGTGCGGGGGGCTGCAGTGTTATGCTGTGCTGGGGCTGCAGGTATAGCTGTGCGGGGGGCTGCGGTGTATAGTGCATAGCTGTGGGGGGCTGCCGTGTATAGCTGTGCGGGGGGGCTGCGGTATAGCTTTGCGGGGGCTCAGGTATAGCTGTTGCGGGGGGGCTGCAGGGTAATAGCGTGCGGGGGGCTGCAGTGTATAGCTGTGCGTGGGGGCTGCAGGTATAGCTGTGCTGGGGGCTGCAGGTATGCTGTGCGGGGGCTGCAGTGTAGCTGTGCGGGGGGCGGCAGTGTATAGCTGTGCGGGGGCTGCAGTGGTATAGCTGTGCGGGGGGCTTGCAGTGTATAGCTGTGCGGGGCTGCAGTGTATAGGCTGTTCGTGGGGGGCGGCATGTATAGCTGTGCGGGGGCTGCAGGGTATAGCTGTGCGGGGGGGTTGCAGGTATAGCTGTGCGGGGGGCTGCAGGTATATGCTGTGTCGGGGGGCTGCAGGGTATAGCTGTGCGGGGGCTGCAGGGTATGTAGCTGTGTCGGGGGCTGCGGGTATAGCTGTGGGCGGGGGGCTGCAGGGTATAGCTTGTGCGGGTGGGGCTTGCAGGGTATGCTGTGGCGGGGTGGCTGCAGGGTATAGTGGTGCGGGGGGCTGCAGGGTATAGCTGTGAGGGGGGCTCTGCAGGGGTATATGGCTGTGCGGGGGCTGCAGGTATAGCTGTGCGGGGGGCTGCAGGGTATATAGCTGTGCGGGGGGCTGCAGTGTATAGCTGTGGGCGGGGGGGCTGCAGGTCATAGCTGTGCGGGGGGGCTGCAGGGTATAGCTGTGGCGGGGGGCTGCGAGTGTATAGCTGTGCTT
>WSYH01013333.1:0-17227 GCA_036426205.1 Ascaphus truei
AGGGGGCTGCTACTACATAGGTGAGACAGGACAGGGGCTAAACAAGAGAATGAACCTGCATCGCCACAGCATCACACGCGGAACAAGAGACAGTCCTGTTGGCGAACATTTATCTGACTCTGGCCATAAGATGAACGATCTGAGGGTTGCCATACTCAAAGGTAATCTTAAAACCCCGAAAGAGAGACGGTTGCATGAATACAAATTTATGCAACTGTTCGGGACACTTAGCAGTGGCCTAAACAGAGATCGAAATTTTATGAGTCATTACTGACACTAGCGAACTCTCTTCCCATGAGCGCTAAAGGCCATGTCTGTACATACTGTGCTATATGTATGCACACACAGCTGTCTCTCACACATACTAATACTTCTTATTTTTCCATCCCTATACACCAATAGGGACCACATAGTATCCACACACACTTTTAGTTGTGCTACAAACTCTCACATTTCCACACCCACCCACACCATTTATATCCCTCTCACTCCACACACACCTTGTGTAGAGCACTGTTTATACTGTGGTCACGTGATCGGGACCTTTAAATGCAGAGGGATACCGGCACCTCATAAAGGGGCCTGTATCTCGGGGAGCAGGGGGTCCCTGGACCTGAAACCAACGCGGTTCAGCTCCGGAGACCCCCTGCACATCTACACTATGAATAAAAATGTATTTTAAATAATTTTTAATGCCTATAGTATCATTGATGTGCATATACAGTACTGTATGTGTATGTTAGGGGTTATAGGGGTTGTTGTTATACAGTATATACTGTATATATACAGTATATACTGCATTACAATTCATGAATTTCTCGGCTTCAAAGACAACAGCTCGCAAACGCCCCCATGCATTTTTACACGGCATTGCAGTATTGCAGCCAGCGGGAATAAAATGCTTAAATCACGGGCGCGATATAACGCAATACACTCCGGGCAAAATGATACAAAACCGCACATCACCGGGATATTCCGAAATTCGCGGAGCTAGCCAAGTAAGAATAAAGTTGGTCGGTACTGTACCAACCACTCAGCAGGTTTGGTTTCATCAAGGGGATTTTATTTACATTGCATTGAAACCCTCATTGTGTCTACTATTTCTAAAGCATATATGTTAATAACATTTTAATAATGTTATAATTTTTTTCAATTAGTGAGGTCTTTTGGGACCACTTTAGTCCTTAGTTGTTTTTGATATTTTGAGCATTACACTCATCACATACTTCCTATAATATATTACAGAGGTTGAGTGCAACAATATAGGGATTCTTTCTGTCTGCACTCCAACGGGTTTCACAAAGTGTTAGCTTGTAAGTGTTAGCTTGTAGTCAGGCTTCATCCCTGATGCACCACCACTTTCTCCTACATTCACAGATGCTAACTTTATTGTATTAATTAGGTGAGCGGCAGATTGCGTTTGTTTGGACTTGCATTAAACAGGCATTGGATGGAAGGGAAGTAAACATTAGTTTGCCCCTTTACAAAGCATTAGTAAGACCACACCTTGAATATGGAGTAACATTTTGGACACCAATCCTAAGAAAAGACATTATGGAACTAGAGAGAGTGCAGAGAAGAGGCACCAAATTAATAAAGGGGATGGACAATCTAATTTATGAGGAGAGGCTAGCTAAATTAGATTTATTTACAATAAAAAAGAGGCGTCTAAGAAGGGATATGATAACTATACTGCTGCGGCCAAGTTTATTCGAGCATTTGCCCGTTCTTGGCCGCAGCAGTATCCTGGCGCGCGCCGGAGGGTGACGGGCGCGCGCCGAAGCAGCGGAAGAGCGCCCTCCGATCGGGGCACTCTCCCTACCGCTGCCGGGTCCGCCGGGTCCCCCGGAACCCCCTCCCGCCGTCCCGCGAGGCCATCGCTTAAGGTTGGAGGAAAGGAGATTTCACCAGCAAAAAAGGAAAGGGTTCTTTATAGTAAGGGCTTATAGTAAGGGCAGTTAAAATGTGGAATTCATTACCCATGGAGACTTTGATGGCAGATACAATAGATTTTTTCAAAAAAAGGTTTGACATCTTTTTAGAAAGGAAAGGTATACAGGCATACCCCGCATTAACGTACGCAATGGGACCAGAGCATGTATGTAAAGCGAAAATGTACTTAAAGTGAAGCACTACCTTTTTCCCATTTATTGATGCATGTACTGTACTGCAATCATCATATACGTGCATAACTGATGTAAATAACGCATGTGTAACAGGCTCTTATAGTCTCCCCACTTGCGCACAGCTTCCGTACAGGTAGGGTGCCGGTATTGCTGTTCAGGACGTGCTGACAGGCGCATGCGCGAGCTGCCATTTGCCTATTGAGCGATATGTACTTACTAGCGAGTGTACTTAAAGTGAGTGTCCTTAAACCGGGGTATGCCTGTACAGGGATATACCAAATAAGTAAACATTGGAAGTATGTTGATCCAGGGATTAATCCAATTTTGGAGTCAGGAAGGAATTTACTTGTCCCCTTAATGTTTGTCTTTGGGGACAATACAAGGAGCTTTCAAAAGAACTATTCATCCCAAGGGCAGTACAAAGGACAATACAAGGAGCTTTCAAAAGAACTATTCATCCCAAGGGCAGTACAAAGGACAATACAAGGAGCTTTCAAAAGAACTATTCATCCCAAGGGCAGTACAAAGGACTCGAGGTCATCCCTTAAGGTTGGAGGAAAGAAGATTTCACCAGCAAAAAAGGAAAGGGCTCTTTACAGTAAGGGCAGTTAAAATGTGGAATTCATTACCCATGGAGACTGTGATGGCAGATACAATAGATTTTTTCAAAAAAAGGTTGGACATCTTTTTAGAAAGGAAAGGTATACAGGGATATACCAAATAAGTAAACATGGGAAGTATGTTGATCCAGGGATTAATCCAATTCTTGGAGTCAGGAAGGAATTTACTTTTCCCCTTAATGTTTGTCTTCCTCTGGATCAATAAGAAAATATAGATATAGGATAAAGTATCAGTTGTCTAAATGTAGCATAGGTTGAACTTGATGAACGTACAACTTTTTTCAACCTTATCTACTATGTAACTATGTAACTATAAGTCAAACCGCAAACCATATCACAGAGCCTATTCAATTAAGGGGCTAACTTGTGTTAGGAGGGAGCTAGCATTCTAATTTTTGGAATACAGCTAGTTAGGAATTTATCATACACATTCATGCATTACCACTCATATAGAAACCATATATGAAAATAAACTGTGTGTTAGGGATTTTAAAATATGAAGACAGGAACCTGTTTCCTGTCATCACGGCAGTAAATCCATTAACATGCAGATATGTAAGGGGATAATCAGCTGAGGGATTTCCAACTCTGTGCTTCAAAGGGCACCCTGATGCGCTGGTGCCCCAGTGCCTAGAGAAGTCCGGAGTTGAAAGACTCAGAGACCCTAAGGTGGTAGGGTGGACGGGATATATAAAAGTACCCGATACCGGTGTGAAGTATGGGTTATCAACAAATGGTAACCGACCCCCATGCTTACTGTTGCCAGGTAAGGGGTTGGGTCCCGTATGCTAAGCAGCATAGGTGCCAAGTGAGCGCATGCTCTTAGCAGACCGAGAAGCCATCTCTGTCAGGTTTATGAGCTACTGGCAAGTCTGGGATAGGTGAAGAAAATTATTCCCACGGGGGGAATTGGCTGTGTAGGTTAACAATAGGACACTCAATCCTATAAGAATGCCTGCAGCCCGGTTTTAGTCAGATTAACCTAAGATTTAATGGACTAACATCTAAAGACTCATCCAAGGTCCGTTCCAGCTTCAGCGGAGTTCCGGAGTGTGTGGGGTTAAAAACATCATAACCAAGAATCGTGCCCCTCTTCCAGAATTCGTTTGAAATAAGGATTCTCGAATGAATCCTGTAAGGACTTAACGAAAAGTTTTCCCTCGGCAGAGATATAGGGGTTGCTGCTCGTGCCCCTAGCCAAGAACTGTTAAGCCATGGCTCGATTTGCGCACCAACCCGCAGCCGTGCAGTGGTGCCCAGAGACTTTGTTTTCAAGTCATTCGTTCTGTGGACATTTTATTTAGTTTCCCCATCCCAATAAGTGTATATTTAATGTTATTGTGAAGAATTGTGTGTTTGTCTTAAAAGGAAATAAATTACAATTTATTTTACCCCCCAGAATCCCGGTATTAATGTGTTGATAATTCTTGGTCTCCCGTGACACTTTATCAAAAGAGAATTGAGGCTAAGTCCTGAGGCGATCCTCTAAATAGCACCATCCACACTCTGGTAGGATCAACTCTCATAGGTTTGTGCTCTAACACACACCTGATGCTTACTGTATTAGGAATCTGCTGAGAGAAGGGGGAGTTATAATACTCGGAGGATCGTACAGAGCACTACAAACATATAATAGATACAAGACAAAACAAAACACAAACAAATAACTATTGAGTCAAAATATAAAACATCAAGTGACACCAACTTTGTTAAATGATAACAAAGGCATTGATACACAATAATAATTAAAACCAAAAACCTTAATATGTATAGAAAAGCAATAATTGACTATAAGCGAAAAATATATATATTATCAAAAGTATATTAATTTTAAATTATTCTAAGACATAAACATAAATAAATAAATCAAACCATAATTCAAAAATAATCAATAATAAATGAAGCTATAAATATAAAATCAAAGAGTCCATATCTGCCAATTTAATAACAACTAAACTCCTCAACCAATCATATAAAGACATGTAACCATTAAATATAATAAAATAAAATACATTTATAACAACATCCCACTTCTATACATATAGAAATTGTGACCATGTACAATATATATAATATCAATAACCATATTGCTAGGTGCATGTGGTCTACACCTTAGAAGTTCTAGATGCAGTAAGTAGACAAAGTGTTGATATTATATGGAACATTTAAAAGAATGCCACATTCACCATTAGATTATATGAAGATACAAGCAGGATAAGGATCAGCGAGGGAGTGTGACCAGAAGACACCGCATCACCAGGATCAGCGAGGAATTGTGGCAGGGAGGTTTAAGGGAATGGGGTCAAGAGGGCAGGTGGATAATATTTTTAATCGGCAAATGAGCAATTATGCAGATCTGGATAATAGTAATTTTGCCGATTACTGTACTGTATATTTTGGAGGTGGGTGGGGTGTTGGGTGTAGAGGCGTGCCCATTCATTGGCATTGGGGTTATATTTGCTCCCATTGAAGGCATATGTAACCACACTGGCAATCAATGTGTTTATTGGCTAGTACTGGGTTTTAATGTTTACTGAAGGTAGCAGGGGTGGCTGAAGGTGGTATTTTGCCTGTGGTGGGTGTTTATGCCTATTGTGTGTGTAGCGGGAGGGGTTTACCCCTTCATTACCTTAGTGGTAGTAATGGCTAAAGTAATGAAGGGGTTAACTCCTCCCACTACCCTCCCGGTAGGCATAAACACCCACCACAGGCCAAATACAACCTTCACCCACCCCCGCTACCCCCAATAAACCAGGCACTGGTGTTTAACCCCTTCATTACCTTAGCGGTTAGCCTCTAAGTTAATGAAGCTGCCTGTAAATGTATTTTTATGGAATTCGATTGAAGCTGGCGGTCTCCAAAGCTGGCATTAATTTTATCAGCTCCGGATACTCCCAGCTTCAATGCGATTAAATATAAATACATTTCTAAGTCCTACTCGCGAATCCCTTTCCGACCCCCTTGGGTTGGCGAGATGAGATTGGTGATTAACTCGCTAGTTCAGAGCCGCAATGAGATTATCTGAGCTATTAGAATAGGGTGATTTTATAAAAAATTATATTTGGAGCTATTTTTCAGCTCCCGCTCAGTGTGTTTTAGAAGGAGCGCTAACTCTCGGGTAGATGCACTTCCCAGACTAGTTTTTGGCAGGTCGTCTGAACTTTCTGAATAGAAAACTGGCCAAATCATTCGGGAAGTGCTCAAAATCATCGAGGAGTTTGTTATCGATGTTTATAGAATAGGCCCCTTAGACTTTAATAATTGAACTTTTAATTTTAATGATGATGTATTCAGTTTAGCCTGGAACAATGTTCTGGACAAATATTCCTCTGAATTACACTGGCGACACACTTTATTCGAGCTGGGCTAGTCCCACGAATTCGGGTATACCCAGGTGTATTGAGGTTTGTGACTGTTTTCTGCCCGAGTGCATTGAGTTATTTTCCGGCAGGGATTGAAGCATTTTATTCCCGTTGGCTGCAATACTGCACAGTACATATATATATACTGCATTACAATTCATGAATTTATGCCATCTGGTAGACACGCGAAGCATTGCAGCCTATTAAATACTAATCATTATCATTTAACAGATCAGCCGCCCATCAGCCAGGCATGAACCCAGGCTGGGAAGGCAAATGCAACGGGGCTTGTCAGAGGTGAGGAGCGGCGCATTCCAGGTATCTGCCAGGTACATACTGGGTATTTGCTCGAATAAAGTGTGTCGGTGCAGTAATGCTTTTGATAATTGTGCACAGGAAATAAACCTAACTAAGAATAAATTAGAACCACATGACAATTTAAATCTTTTTCAAGCTAAGTTTATAGAACTACAAGAACATTTAGACAAATTATAACAAAATATATTTGAAGTGAAAGAAGAAATTAAAAAGAGATGAGGAAGATTGCCCTAAATGGAACTATAGAAGTTGGAACAAAAATCATAAAGAAGGGAGTGAATCTGGGAAAAATAATTTTTCATAGGCCACAGAGAGAATATTACAATGAGAGGAAAAAATATTTTTTTCAACAGATCTCATAGGGAATATCATAATGAAAGGAACAAGAATTCTTTCAAGAAAAGTGATCAACAATAAAATTACACACCACGTCATAATAATAGATCTTTCAACACCCCTAGAATTAGATATATGGAAGATAATAGTAGAAAAGTTTTCCCAAAAAGAGGAATATATGATGGAAACACATTTAATTGGAAATACACTGACACTCCCCAGAGAAGGACTGATTTAGGATCTTTTACAAATACCCATGAAGAAAATAAAGAGGCAAATATTAACAATAGCTTATTAGGGGTAGAGTGCAGAATCCCAAATAATGTTTGTTGAGGAGGTGCTTCCTGGGAAATATCCTAGGATAATGGGTTGTTGTACAAGAGGGTATGAGAGGTGCAGAGATCCCAAGACCGGTGCACTCCTCCTCGTATGTAGAAAAGGTGATGATAAGTAAAATAATCTTTTAATTGGTTTATTTAAAATAAGGCACACAAAAACGTGTGTACACTGGCGACACACTTTATTCGAGCTCGGCTAGTCCCACGAATTCGGGTATACCCGGGTGTATTGAGGTTTGTGACTGTTTTCTGCCCGAGTGCATTGAGGTATTTTCCAGGCAGGGATTGAAGCATTTTATTCCCGCTGGCTGCAATACTGCACAGTATATATATATATACTGCATTACGATTCATGAATTTATGCCATCTGGTAGACACGCGAAGCATTGCAGCCTATTAAATCCTAATCATTATCATTTAACAGATCAGCCGCCCGTCAGCCAGGCATGAACCCAGGCTGGGAAGGCAAACACAACGGGGCTTGTCAGAGGTGAGGAGCGGCGCATTCCAGGTATCTGCCAGGTACATACTGGGTATTTGCTCGAATAAAGTGTGTCGGTGCAGTAGTATGTTAGAATTCAGGGAAGGGAGTAATCTCCTATTGGCCAGTAACACCTGTGATATGCTCTGCCACTATCCTGAGAAAAGATGGAGCATGATATTTATTTTCTCATTTATATGTTACAATAGTGGCTTACTGTCGCAGGACATATGCTTTTGATCCTGGTAATACATTTGAAGTTGACAAAATACTGGCTGTATTCCAAGAAGCCGGTTAATAAGTACCAAGTCCCCAAATTCAGACAAGTAGCAACTACAGGCATACCCCGCATTAACGTACGCAATGGGACCGGAGCATGTATGTAAAGTGAAAATGTACTTAAAGTGAAGCACTGCCTTTTTCCCACTTATCGATGCATGTACTGTACTGCAATTATCATATACGTGCATAACTGGTGTAAATAACGCATTTGTAACAGGCTCTATAGTCTCCCCGCTTGCACACAGCTTCGGTACAGGTAGGGAGCCGGTATTACTGTGCAGGATGTGCTGACAGGCGCATGCGCGAGCTGCTGTTTGCCTATTGGGCGATATGTACTTACTCGCGAGTGTCCTTAAACCGGGGTATGCCTGTACTATATGTTTCCTAGAGGAGATTGAAGTTACACAGTGTTGTAATGGCAACTTTGTTGATTGTATAGGAGTTTGAGAGTGTACTTATAAATCTGAAGTAGCCATTAGCAGGTTGGTTTGCCATATAGTTGTGACAGCAATAATTGTTGATGTGGTGTATAGTGTTCTACAGTATATCAATTTAATAGTTCAGTCCATTCGTGTGGATGCTGTCAATGGGGTAAAAGACTGCCAAGGTTAGTGTTTCTTGTTTCCTTAGATAAGACTGTTTGTAGTTCAATAGTGCAACTTCTCTGCTGCTGTTCCGAGCAGAGCACTCCTCTGCACAGGCGCTGGATCATCTCAAAGAATTTGTCCCAAGGGTGTTTATGCGCATGCATGTGTCTTGTTTAGCTAGTTTGAGGGCACATTCTTTCTTTAATTCCTCTTTCAGGATCCGTTCATCAATAGTGATCAAGGTGGTAAGAAGTGACCACAGTCCATCCCACCTTTTGCCAGTGCCAATCTAGAAGGTGAGAGGAGTCGACCAGCAGTTCTCACCAATGGATTGACCTGGTAAGTGCAGCAAGGAATTTGGTTGGGTTTCATTGAAAGTGTTGCAAAGTTGGCTGGTGCTGCGTGAACACACAATCAAGTTTTTTGTAGAAGTTCCTCATACAGTACTCATCTCAAGATAAATGCTCCTGTGCCAGATGTCTGTGAGTATATAGATCTCTGTATTTTCAGTCATTGTGGGCTTCTGTGTATAGCAGTAAGAGGGTTATTTGAATCCAGATGTGGCACAGGGCATCAGCTGTAGGATCCCTGTTGCCCCGCAGTGTCCGTAATTTCGCTTTTAGCCTGTAGCCTGACCCCCATATTTTCAGTCAGTGCGGTTTACAAGAGGAAAAACAGGATAATGTCTTCAAGGTTCCTTGTGGTCTTCGCGGTGTAGCGGTTTGCTGGTTGGTGAGTATTTTAAATCAACAACAGCAGGGCATCCGCTGCAGGCTCCCTGTTGTCCTACGGTGTCAGTAATATTGTTTCTCGTCCGTCTCGCCTGCGACATAATCCCAGTACCCTCAATCAGTAGGGCATGTGAGAAGAAAAAAGGGAAATATCACCACGGTTCCTTGCGATTTTCCCGGTATTGCGTTTAGCTGGTTGCTGTGTTATTCGAATCGAAGGTAGCAGGGCATCCACTATAGGCTCCCTGTTGCCTCCTAGTGATAATGATTAAGTTGTTGCTAGTTTCAGCTCTTGTCTACACGAGTCTTTAGTTCAGTCATAGTTTAGCTAAAATTGGTGCAGTATTAACGACAAGGATGAAGATAACATGGCTAAGGTCTGTAGGAGAGACCCCTTTAGATTTTCAGTACAGCCTGTGCAGACACGACGTACATTTTACCGTACTCTACGGCTTCTTCCAGGGTGGGCATGTCAGATTTCCGATTGCCCCTTTGTAGTTTTACATTGTCATTAAAGAGACCTTTAATTGGACTATCGTCAATTTGGTTAAAAAAATAGTCTTTTGAAAATCCCAATATGTCTAAAGATAATTTCTGACTGAGTCTTAAATGGTTAGTATTTTCAATGATACATTTTCTTGTACAGTCTTTTAGTATTGGAGAAAAATTATACTTAGTTAAACTGCAGCCTGTTGTTAATTAAGTGAAAAACAGTGAAATATTTCATACTGTACCTGTGTGGGTTTGAAACCTGCAACCACAGGTAATGTTTGGGAATGGTATTCTTCACCTCATAAAATTGGGGTGTAAAGGAAACCCTCATGTATGCCATTGGAGTGCATAGTGTGAAGGCTATAGATCCATTTTTATTCCCTCTGCGTCATTACCTGCGGTTGCAGGTTTCAAACCCACACTGGTACTTCATGTACTATTTCACTGTTTTTCACTTAATTAACAACAGTCTGCTGTTTAACTGAGTATCATTTTTCTGCACATGAAACTTTGATAAAGCGCTTGAACACGAAACGTATATGTGTGTTTTCATCTGCTATCTTTAGGATCTGAAGAATAAATAATCTTTTATTTAGAGTTGCCCTGGATATCTCTTATTTTTTCCTTGTAACCCTGGCTGTTCTCTGGTTCTACACATCACTTCCTGGATATTCAACACACATGACTGCATGCCCTGGATTTGCTGGACTGTCCTGAGTGGGTGGTTAACAGGTAATGGGCTCTAGCCCTGAAATAAGTTACCATGCTCTAGTACTATTAAATATACAGTATGCCATATAGAGGGTATTATTGTGTGCCACACACTGTGGTAACCTGACGGACACCACTAGGCACTCGTTCCTCTTTAGTACAATTACACATGGACTGTTTCATTGTGGACAATCATTACCACATCCTGGACTTATATGGATTTATATAAAAAGTTATTTATATAGTTCACAAGTGATTTTGAACACCATTCTGTACCAAACTCTACTATTTATAGATGCAAATAAAGTCTTACGCAAATTGACCATAAAAATACAGCTCAACTCCGTTATAGCGCGATCTGCTGCAACGCGGATACGCTTATAACGTGGTGAGAGTGTGGCTCTCGTATTAAAAAAGCATTTATTTTTTTTAAACATCTATTCAATGCTTTATTGCTAACGGACACACACACACTCGCGCCTGCTCCACCCTCTAGGTATCCGGTTGGGAGGGGGAAAAAAACCAGTCTCAACAACATGATTTTCATGTACATGATACAAGTCACTCTGAGTTTTGCAACAACAAGCCAACCACTGGACTTCATTTTTGGGGAGAGGGGAGGAGGAGAACTTTAAATCCAGTAGATTATATGCCTGCTAGTTCATTGCTGCGTAACAAGATGAGAATTAAAACGCCTCTAAAAGATTTTTTTTTTTTTTAAATGTTATTTCATTGTTTGACTGGAGACCTATTCTGCTGGTACTGGGAAAAGTCCAGATAATCCTCATCTAACATGACAAAAACACTGGAAAAATTGTTCAAGACATTGAATTTGGAAGAAAATGGAATCAAATTCCGTGGTGAATACTTGAGTCTCCTACGATTTGCAGAGGACATTGTTATTTTTACCACAAGTCCAGAAGACCTCCAGCAAGAAATTGGAGAACTCGCCAAAGCAAAGTAAGAAAGTGGCCTCCATACGAGTCTCAGCAAAAGGATGTTGTTCAAATGTGTTACATCTGCAAATACTGAAATAAATGGAAGTGGAAGATTATGTTCACCTTGGCCGGCAAATTACGGATGGAAACCTTTGGAATTAAATGAATAGGATAATGAAGATGGGA
This sequence comes from Ascaphus truei, assembly GCA_036426205.1. Lineage (NCBI taxonomy): Eukaryota > Metazoa > Chordata > Amphibia > Anura > Ascaphidae > Ascaphus > Ascaphus truei. The sequence continues at coordinate 11,509 of WSYH01013333.1, forward strand.
TGGAGGTGTTTGGAAGAAACCAGACAATGTTAAAAGGGAACCTCCCAATGCACCTCAAGATTAAAGTGTGTGAAATGTGAATCTTGCCGTGCTCATGTATGGGTTTGACACATGGACCCTAAATGCAAGACAATTCAGAAGCTTCAGACAACACAAAGAAGTATGATTAGATGCATGCTGGGTCTTAAACGGAGAGATGGGAAAAAGTTGAATGGGTTCTAAACCAAACAAAATTATGTGACATCATCAAACGGGGGAAGAAATTAAAATGACGGTGGACTGCAAATATCGCAAGATGAAATGACCATTGTTAGACAACAATGGAACTCAACTGGATTCCAAGGGACATTAACATACCAAGATGTTGACTCAGAGAACATCTGCATTTCCCCAAATGCGGACAGCCTGATTGGGATCCCCAAGAGCTGCTCGCCTCTGCACAGGAATAGCGTGCTACAGGTTAACATTTGCTTGTACTTTGTGGAACATCAACCCCACCCACTGGAATGTTAATGAGCCAATAGGACACAACTAACTTTGTGTTCACAGCTGCCTTGAATCTCAACCACCCCAGTGTAAATCTGCATTGCCCAAAAGGCAGACAGCCTGATGTAGCTCCACAAGAGCTGCTCCCCTCTTCACAGGACCAGCGTGCTAATGGTTAACATTTGCATGTACTTTGTGGAACATCAACCCCACCCACTGCAATGTTAATGAGCCAAGAGGACACAAAGAACTTTGTGATCACAGATGCATTGAATCTCAAACACCCTAGTGTACATCTGCATTGCCCCAAAGGTGGACAGTCTTTGGTGCAGGCGAAGGGCAGCCAAAGGTTGTGAGCAGTTTTCTGCCATTCGATGCTTTTTGGTGATGTTAAAGTGATGTTAAAGCGATGTTAATGCTGCTCTATTTCAATCTGAAACCCACAAGCCCTTTATCATCTGTACCCAATTTTCCAACTATATCTGTCCATGAAATGTCTGTGAATTGACTATATAACCCTGTTCTTTTAATGTAACCATGTATTTTTATATCTCTGTGCCCAGGACATACTTGAAAACGAGCGGTAACTCTCAATGTGTTACTTCCTTGTAAAACATTTTTATAAATAAATAAATACAAAATGTATTTAAATGCATAAGCCTAAACATATCTATTAAATATTGAACCATAAATAAATGGAATCATTAGTTAGAAATATATATATATACAGTTAGGTCCGGAAATAATTGGACACTGATACAAGTTTTGTTATTTCGGCTGTGTACCAAAATATATTCAAGTTACAGTTAAATAATTAATATGGGCTTAAAGTGCAGTCTATCAGCTTTAATTTGAGGGTAACAGAAAAAGAAATTGAGTGGAGGCGCAGTGACAAGTGGATTCAGCTTTATATTCACCTATGGTGACCAAAAACATATATATGCATATAGATTACACTAATAGCACGAACTTGAACTTGAACTTGAACTGATATTACATATACTATAGATAAAATTGGGCAAATATTTTTAAAACAAAAAGTTAATGGATTAGACTTGTGAAAGTGTGTGAAGAACAGAGACATTGCCTGTAAGAGAGGATACTGCCTCGGTTGCGGCTGCTGGCCATCGGTTCCTGCTCAATTCTTCCTCTCCAAGGTTTACACCGGACGGTTTCTGCTTCCAGGCTGGATCGGGCGCATACTGTATGCTGCTGGGACTCACTACCTCCGTGAGCAAGCGGGGGCTGTGGGTCTACTTGGAATGCGCCGTCAGTCCCAGATATCTGCAGATTACCCCCTCCGGTTAGCCTTCACAGTTGCTGAGTAACGACCCGGATCGGTGGCAGGCTGGGCAGCCTTAACAGCAGCAGGCAGCTATATGTTCCTCTCTCGGCTTCCTCTGTGTACTAGACAAAGTGCTGGCTCCTCCTACGTGTTTCAACACATGATGTGGCTTTGTCGGGGATCTAATTTGAGGGTATCCACATCCAAATTGGAGGAAGGGTTTAGGAATTACATCTCTTTAATATGTAGCCCCTCTTTTTCAAGGGACCAAAAGTAATTGGACAATTGACTCAAAAGCTGTTTCATGGACAGGTGTGGGCTATTCCTTCGTTATTTCATCATCAATTAAGCAAGTAAAAAGTCTGGAGTTGATTCCAGGTGTGCATTCACATTTGGAAGCTGTTGCTGTGAATCCACAACATGCGGTCAAAGGAGCTCTCAATGCAAGTGAAACAGGGCATCCTTAGGCTGCAAAAAAAAAGAAAATCCATCAGAGAGATAGCAGGAACATTAGGACTGGCCAAATCAACAGTTTGGTACATTCTGAGAAAAAAAGAACGCACTGGTGAGCTCTGCAACACAAAAAGGCCTGGGTGTCCACGGAAGACAACAGTGGTGGATGATCATAGGATCCTTTCCATGGTAAAGAAAAACCCCTTCACAACATCCAGCCAAGTGAAGAACACTCTCCAGGAGGTAGGCATATCATTATCCAAGTCTACCATAAAGAGAAGACTTCACGAGAGCAAATACAGAGAATTCACAACAAGGTGCAAAACATTCATAAGCCCCAAGAATAGAAAGGCCAGATTAGACTTTACCAAACAATATCTAAAAAAGCCAGCCCAGTTCTGGAACAGCATTCTTTGGACAGATGAAACTAAGATCAACCTGTACCAGAATGATGGGAAGAAAAAAGTATGGAGAAGGCTTGGAATAGCTCCTGATCCGAAGCATACCACATCATCTGTAAAACACGGTGGAGGCAGTGTGATGGCATGGGCATGCATGGCTTACAATGGTACGGGGTCACTAGTGTTTATTAATGATGTGACAGAAGACAGAAGCAGCCGGATTAATTCTGAAGTGAATAGGGATATATCGTCTGCTCAGATTCAGCCAAATTCAGTGAAGTTGATTGGACGGCGCTTCACTTTACAGATGGACAATGACCCAAACATACTGCGAAAGCAACCCAGGAGTTTTTTAAGGCAAAAAAGTGGAATATTCTGCAATGGCCGAGTCAATCACTTGATCCTAACTCGATCGAGCATGCATTTCACTTGCTGAAGACAAAACTTAAGGCAGAAAGACCCAAGAACAAACAACAACTGAAGCCAGCTGCAGTAAAGGCCTGACAAAGCATCACAAAGGAGGAAACCCAGCATTTGGTGATATACATGCGTTCCAGACTTCAAGCAGTCATTGCCTGCAGAGGATTCTCGACAAAGTATTAAATATGAACATTTTATTTATGATTGTGTTAATTTGTCCAATTACATTTGAGCCCCTAAAATAAGGGAACTGTGTATGAAAATGGTTGCAATTCTTAAACGTTTCATACGATATTTTTCTTCAACACCTTGAATTAAAGCTGAAAGTCTACACTTCTATTGCATATCGGTTGCTGCATTTCAAATCCATTGTGGTGGCATACAGAGCCAAAATTATGAAAATTGTGTCAATGTCCAATTATATTTCCGGACCTAACTGTGTGTATATATATATATATTGTGGTCATACAGTACATATATACTGTATACAGTGGTCGGCAACCCGGTCGCTCGATCGCCCGTGGTGACCGGATTCTGGCCGCTGGCGATCTGTGCTGCGGTTCTGTTAATTCCCCTGATCTTGCCAGGTTAAAAAAAAAAAAATTAATAAATAAAAAATCCCCCTCCCTGATTGGGCTGATGCGGGGAAGAGGGCCGGCTGGCAGCTCTGGGTCAGGCACTTCCTGCCTCCGATCCACGCACCCTCTATGCCTCTGATCCACATCCCCCCTGCCTCCGATCCACATCCCCTTCCTGCCTCTGATCCACACCCCCTTCCTGCCTCCAATCCACACCCCCTTTCTGCCGCCACCCCCCCCCCCCTTCCTCCCATCCACCCCCCCTGCCTCCGATCCACACGCCCTGCCTCCGATCTACACTTGCTGCCTGGGACGGGATGTGCAAGGTAGGCGGGTGCGAGCGCGTGCACGTCAGGCACTTCCCATCCCCGGGAAAAAAAGGCCAGCTGGCAGCTTTGAGTCCCCGGTCCCCATGGCTGCGGCCCAGTCAGGAGGTGCGTGCACGCGGGGGGGGAGAGAAAAGATGTCAGGTGCGTGCTGGTTGCCCTGGTGGGTTTGGGGGGGGAGCGCTGCAGCGATGCCGCACACGGTGCTTCACTCGATCAGGAGGTGGGTGTTATGTTGCTGTGAGGCAGGCACTCCCCCCCCTCCACGGTTACCGCTGCGGCTCCCCACCCTCTCCGATTACTGCTGCCGCCCACTACAGCTGTTTGAGTGGGAGGGATGTTTGGGGAGACAGTTGTGGTGGTCCCATGGCCTGGGTGCCTCTCCTCCCCCCCTATTCCTTTGGAACCACTGCCCCCTCCACATCCACTGCCCCCTCCATATCCACTGCCCCCCTCCACATTCCCTGCCCCCCTCCACATCCACTGCCCTCCTCCTCCACATCCACTGCCCCCCCTTCACATCCACTGCCCCCCTCCACATCCACTGCCCCTCCTCCACATCCACTGCCCCCCCTCCACATCCACTGCCCCCCCTCCACATCCACTGCCCTCCCGTCCACATGCACTGCCCCCCTCCACATGCACTGCCCTCCCCTCCATATGCACTGCCCTCCCTCCACATGCACTGCCCCCTTCCACATGAACTGCCACCCACCACTCCACATGCACTTCCACCCCCCCCCCACATGCACTGCACCCACCTCTACATGCACTGCCCCCCTCCACAAACACTGTCCCCCCTCCATATCCACTGCCCCCCCCTCCACACCAATGCCCCCCTCCACTTCCACTGCCCCCCCACCACATCCAATGCCCCCTCCACATCCACTGCCTCCCTCCACATGCACTGCCCCCCTCCAACCAACCAGTCAGTCAGTCACCCACCCAGTCAGTCAGTCACCCACCCAGTCAGTCAGTCACCCACCCAGTCAGTCAGTCACCCAGTCAGTATCCCAGTCACCCACCCAGTCAGACAACCCCGGTCAGTCACCCATCCACCCAGTCAGTCACCCAAGGTCAGTCACCCACCCACCCAGTCAGTCAGTCACCCCCCCAGTCAGTCAGTCACCCACCCAGTCAGTCAGTCACCCACCCAGTCAGTCACCCACCCAGTCAGTCACCCAGTCAGACACCCAGTCAGTCTCCCAGTCAGTCACTCCCCCAGTCAGTCACCCACCCAGGCAGTCAGTCAGTCTCCCAGTCAGTCACCCAGTCAGTCTCCCAGTCAGTCACCCACCCAGTCAGACACCCACCCAGTCAGTCACCCATCAACCCAGTCAGTCACCCAAGGTCAGTCACCCACCCACCAAGTCAGTCAGTCACCCCCCAGTCAGTCAGTCACCTACCCAGTCAGTCAGTCACCCACCCAGTCAGTCACCCACACAGTCAGTCAAGTCAGTCAGTTACCCAGTCTAGTCACACACACAATTGTTATTAGGAATATATTACATTTTATAAAAGTGGAGTGAGGGGCGGGGCTAGGTGGCGAGGGGCGGGGCTAGGTGGCGGGTAGATTTTTTGGTTAGGTGAGTAGATTAGCCTAGTAAATCCTGAACCATTATCAATTAACACATCAACCGCGCGTCAGCCGGGCATGCGCCTGGTTGGGAAGGCAAAAGGAGCCCGGCATGCTCCAGGTGAACAGCGTGGCATTCCAGGAACATGCCAGGTAAAAGCCGGTGATTAGTAAGAATAAAAGCTGCCGCAGAA
>WSYH01013334.1:0-17224 GCA_036426205.1 Ascaphus truei
CTGGTGAGGTCAGGGGATGGCCATATGGGGTGCAACCCCTTTAATACCGGGCCACCCCCTTTCTCCCTCTACACCTCCCCTTCTTAATGGGTGACCTGTGGCCCACTGGCCCTAACGGGGAGTGGGGCACTGCTGGCACCCTTAACGAACTCAGTCTCAGAGGGATAGTCCTGACGTGAAAGTCCATCAGCATTGCTGTTTTCACTACCCTTTTTGTGCTGAATGGTAAATTCAAACTCTTGCAAGGCCATGCTCCACCTTAGCAACTTGGCATTCTCCCCTGATGCCCTCTGCAGCTAACTCAGGGGGTTGTGGTCTGTGAGGACCGTGAAAGCTCTTCCATACACATAGGGCTGGAGTTTTTTGAGTGCCCACACAATGGCCAAGCACTCTTTCTCAATGGTGGCATAGGCCACCTCTCTGGGAAGTAGTTTTCGGCTGAGGTACACCACAGGGTGCTCTCTACCGTCGTCCCCCACTTGGCTCAACACAGCCCCAATGCCATAGTCAGAGGCATCAGTTTGTATGAGGAAATGTTTGGTATAGTCTGGGGCAGCCAGTATGGGGGCCCCAGCCAGCGCAGTTTCAGTGCCTGGAAAGCAGTTTCACAGGCAGGAGTCCAGGTGATAAGCACAGGCAGTTGCTTCTTAGTCAAATCAGTCAGGGGTTTAGCCACGGCGCTGTACTGTGGGACAAACTTCCTATAGTACCCTGCGGTGCCCAAAAATGCCATGACCTGTTTCTTAGTTTTTGGAATAGGCCACTGAACTATGGCTTCTACCTTGGCTGACTCTGGTTTGAGGTGCCCTCCACCCACCCTGTGCCCTTAGTACAGGACTTCTGCCATCCCTACCATACACTTAGTGGGTTTCAAGGTAAGCCCAGCCTCCCTGATCCTATCTAGTACCGTAGCTACATGTCCTAAATGGGAGTCCCAGGAATTACTAAAGACAGCACTGTCATCTAAGTAAGCCCTGGCATAGCTCTGCATCCCTTCCAGTAACCTATTGACCAGGCGTTGGAAGGTAGCCGGGGCATTCTTCATCCCAAATGGCATCACTAAAAACTCATAGAGGCCACTTGGAGTGATGAATGCTGACTTCTCCCTAGCCTCCAGGGCCAATAGCCTTTGCTCAAATCCATGGTGGTCAGATACTTTGCCCTCGCGAGTTCATCTAGTAACTCATCCATGCGGGGCATGGGATAGGCATCTGACACCGTCCCAGCATTGAGCAAGCAGTAGTCCACACAAAACCGGGTGGTCTTGTCCTTCTTAGGGACTAGAACTACCGGGCTTGCCCAAGGACTCTGGGACGGAGTAATAACCCCTAGGGTCAGCATCTCCTCTATCTCCCTCGCCATACTGGTCTTGACCTCTGCTGACACTCTATAAGCGTGCTTATGCAGAGGCTGCAGGTCCCCTGTGAGCACTGGGTGTTTTGTGAGATGTGTGGTCCCTGGCATGTCAGTGAAGAGGGCCCCATACTTAGCTAGCATGTCCCTGGCTTCTCCCTTCTGCCTAGCACTCAAGTGTGCCCCTATCTCCTCCTGCTCCACAGTGTTTCCCTGCCTGCTAGAAATCATAAGGGGTCCTACAATATCCATCGCTACTTTCTGGAAGGGTTCCCCTATTATCGGTAGGGGTTTCAGGGGTGCCTTCACATGGTCGCCCGCCTTACCCACTCGCTGGCAGGCATCACAAGAGCGGCAGAAAGTGCCCACATCTCGAGATGCCCCCGGCCAGTAGTAACGCTGTAATAACCGGGCTCACGTCCTGTTGACCCCCTGATGTCCCGCTAACGGAATAGAGTGAGCTACCCGTAACAGTTGCTGTCGGTACCCCTGGGGCACTACTAGCTGTCGCTTACCAGTCAATCCCTCCTCTATCCCTGGGTTCCCTTCTTCTCTATACAGGAGTCCCTTATACCATAGGCAGCGCTCAGTGCCCTCCCCTGCCTGAGATTCGGACGCCCGAAGTCTCACGCCGGCCAGGGTAGGGTCTGCCTTCACTGCCTCCCTAAACTGGGCTCCTAATTCTGGCCACCCCCCAGTCGTGTCCTTGTCCGGAGAATGGGGAAGGGTGAAGGGAAAAAGTAAGTCAGTCTGTGGTTGCAACTGATCCTGGCTTACCGCCTCGGGCTCCATTGCGCCCTCCGCTAACGTTGGTCCCAAAGGCTGGGGGACTGGCACCGCCGCCATTGCCACTGTCTGGCTCCGGGTAACCTCCACCACTGCAGCGGGCTTGGGCACTCGGTCGTAGGTGCAGGTCATCGGACCCAGATCGTTGCCAAGAAGAACATCGGCATCCAAACTGGGTAAAACCCCCACCTCCCGCACACCCTGGCCCTCCCCCTAATCCAAAAAGATTCTGGCCACTTGTAAGAAACGTGGCTCTCCATCAGCCACAGTGATCTGTATCCCAGGGCCTGGGATCAATTCCTCTGGCCGGACCATATCAGGTCGGACCAGGGTCACTGCAGCTCCTGAATCCAGCAAGCCGACTGCTTGCCGGTCACCGACTGTGACCGGGGTGAGATGTCTGCTCCGGCCGTCCGTCTGCTGCAGGTCCGCGCTGAGATGTCCTCCGCTCCTGGCTGTAGGCAATGATGAAACCGGGACAGGCATTGCATGGGACGTCTCGCTGGGAGTTGGTTCCCTGACCGGTCCAGAGTCTGTGGTGGAAGCCACCGGCACGCGGGCTACCGGCTTCACAGCTGGGGTGCGTTGCCCCTGATGGGATCCGCCGGAACGCAGGGGTTCCGGGCAATCTGGTCAGATGTGACCAGGGCGGTTGCAGTTGTAGCACCGGCGCTCGTGCCGGAGCTCCCCCGCCTTCGGTGGACTGCTGTCCGCAGGTGGCCTCTGAGTCCATTGGGGGGTATTTGCAGACTTTCTGACCGGTGCCGCCGCCACCGCCGCCTTGGCTACTGCTTTGGCGGTCATTAGGGCTCGGCTGGCCACATAGTCATCTGCAAGCCTCGCCGCCTCCTGGTAAGTCTTGGGCTTCTTGTCGTACACCCAAACCCTCACCGCCGGCGGGCACTGCTGCATGAGCTGCTCCTGAAAGATGAGGTCCAGCAGGCGTTGGTAAGTCCGTGCCTCATAGCCCTCCACCCAGCGTATCCCGTACAAAGCCATGCGGGTCACGTAGGTAACATAGGACTCCTGGGGCTGCCTCTCTTCCTGCCGGAATTTACCCTGGTAGGCTTCAGGGGTAAAACCGTACTGAAACAATAACAGTTCTTTCAGGTGTTCGTAGTCATCAGCATACTCATCTGGAAGCGCCATCATCATCTGCTTAGCCAAGCCGGACAGTAAGGGGTCCAAACGTGCAACCCTATGCTGGGGAAGCACTTTGTACCGCCGGCACTGCGTTTCAAAGTTCTTTAAGAAACTGTCAATCTGGTCAGTGCCTTCCACGAACTTGGTGAGACTGTGCTGGTCCAGCTTGAGTTCATCTGTGTTGGGTTGGACAGGGGGGCAATAAGCGGGTCTGTTCACTACCATAGTGATAAACTGCAGCCGCTCCTCCGGTGTCCCTCTTGTCTCCCCATGCAGTAATCAGTGCCAACATTTCAGGGGTGAACGGACTGGTAGCCGCAGCAACCAGTACCCCTCCTGTTGCACTGCTCCTGGGAGGTGCACTTGTTCCCTCCCCGAGATTCCGCCGCCCCGGCACTGGGTTCCTTCCCTGATCTCCGGGTGGCTGTATAAGGCAAGCTGAGCCGTATCCTGAGGCTCTGCAAGCCGGGCTTCATAGTCACCGATTGCGTCAACCATGTCTGCGACCTCCTGGTTCTCATAGGGCAGTCCATATTCACGGCACTTGTCCTTCAGCTGAGCTCGGGTCCTCATGTTGGATGAGCCTTCAGCCTCGCTCATGGTTCAGTCGCAGCAGTGAGGTGGTGTTACAACTTGTGTTAACTGTTGCACTACTGCGTGTTCAATATCTTTAGTCCCAGGAACTTGCAATTACCATCAAGTTCCTACTATGTTACAGTATCCCGCAGTATACTGTAACACAGGTCCAGTTCAATCCCGCCGCTTGCCACCAGTTAATTATAGAGCTTGTCACGGTAGCTTATGACAAGATATAATGAACACCAAATATCTGGGTTGAACTGAACGAGGCTTAGATATAATAAAATATAATTTATTCCTTAAATAAGGTGAACACATCAATATAGTACAATTAACAGACAAGAAGGTAACACTTATTCAGGGTTGGGGACTGGAGAAGTATCAGCTAGCAATTCTCCATCAATCCAGTGACATTCCAGGTGGTATCAGAAGCTCAACTAAAAACTGTAGGGTTGACACAGTTTATATACCTGTGCAACCCGATTCTTAACATTGAACACAGCCTATTGGTGAACAATTATCTGTATCCACTCTCTAATGTGGAGACACAGACTAACAGACTAACCCATGCCCTCAGGTAACAATAAGACTGGCAGAGTTTTGTTGATTGATTAATACTTAATCCCTAGACATTGGGTAACAATCAAGGCAGTTAACTTTTGATTACTGTGCTTAGGCTACTCAGCCGTCTGCACTTCATGACCTATTAGCCTAGCAAATGGCATCTGCATTTTCAGAACAGATCCAAAATAAAATACATATACACTTTAATATCTACACATATTAATAAGTTCCATTCCGGTGGGCTCAGTGGGTCGACCTTTGCCAGTTTTTAATGCCTACAGTGACTCCACATATTGGCCAAAATGAACTCTCTGCGACCTCCAGAACGGGATGGATAAGAAATGCACTTTAAAACATAAAAATACATGCTTAAATGAAAAACATGGGAACAGGGGAACATACATTTTCAAGGTATAACACGGTGCAAACCTCATTCCCTGGACCACAGTCCAGTTAACCCTTGTCTCTCTGGTGAGGTCAGGGGATGGCCATATGGGGTGCAACCCCTTTAATACTGGGCCACCCCCTTTCTCCCTCTACATTAACCCTAACACTGCCTTTGCTGGTACCAGGGCTTATGTGTTTGGCAGAGGATTAGTAGCCCAGGGGGTACCTGGCTACAGGTGTATGAAACTTCACAGAAATGGGCAAACCAGGTGAAATGTGCCCCTTTTTTTACATAAATATCCAAGCTTTCCCTAAAAATCATTCCATGTCAGTGTACAAAGTCACTTGGCCCTTTACATTTCATGGTGACATTTTGGTGCAATTGGCAACATTTCCGGAGAACAAAAGTTTCTCTAATTTCCCAGCACTGAACTTTCGAAGAACATTTCACAAAAAGCGCAAAATGTGCAGAACATTTAGCAAAAAACTAATTACAAAGCACTTCTGAAGACATCTCTAGTCCCAGCCAGCACCAGCCATTCTCCTGGCGTTCCTGCTCCTGTAGCAATCAAACCCCTTCCTACATCAATGAGGGGCACGCAGCTAGTAAGTGCTGCAATGCTTTGCCGGCATCCACACCTCACACCTATGCTACACACCTGGTGGCAAAGCCCTCACTCTTCCCAGTGAATCCCACCCTTCCCACCATCCACCGCAGACCCCCTCACTCCTACTGGCTTATTCAGCCGCTTGGGCATATTGTGCCCAACTCCAGCCTGGAGTGGCTTCTTTTCACAGTTTGTTTGGAATAATGTACTCTAATTACTATGTAAGCATCCAGACTTTTTTTTTTAGCTTTTTTCTACATAGAAGAATCTTTAGATGTTTAGATTAGTATTTTCTGTACATTACTCTGATATGAGTGGTACAAAGGCACAAAGAGAAATACAATGTAAGTCCGGGCTGTTCATCTTTCCTTGGCCTTCACTTCACTGTCGTAGCCTTTTGTGCATCGGGGAGTTTTTAACACCCTATTTTTTTTATTTAATATTACTATTAAAATTGGTTTTAACATATTTACATCATATCATTACTTATATTGGATGTTCTTAGCTCCGTGCTTCTTTTAGTTGCACCATACCGATTAGATATTATAGTGATATTGAGTGCTATTACGTAGGGGACTTGTTACTGGACCACTGGACCCCTTTTTGGGTCTGTTGTACACCAGTTTCTCTTTTTGTGTGCGTCTTTTCTCTTCCCCTGCTGCACCGTTCACTTCACCGACTGATGTTCATTAGCGATGCACAGGAGTGCCGGTGGCATATGTGTTGTTCTGTCTAGACTTCATGGGTTCATTTTGCCTAATTCACCATTTTCATTGTAAATCAAACTCTGACCAAAGAATCGTTGTATTTCTCAGTTACATCAAATAATTGTAAGCTTAGTTACGTAAAGAGTCGATGTTAATTTTACGCAAAGACTATTGAAAACGAGAGGTAACTCTCAATGCATTACTTCCTGGTAAAACATATTATAAATACATTAATTGCATTAGGGCGTTTCATCACTCTAATGTGCATTTTAGGACTAAAATTTCCCGATGGTCCTGTGCTAAGTTACAGATACGTGCATCATGGTATCTTTGTCCCATACTGTTACTTTTTTCATCAGATATGTTAACGGGGGCCGAGCTGGATACACAAAAAGGAGCATTACCACATCTATATTCATCATCTCCCTCTGGACAGTCACGTACTCCATCACACCTTTCCGCTTGTGTGATACATTTTGAGGATGATTGGCAGTGTATTTTTCCCGGGCAGGTGTAGTGCACTAGGGAAAAAATAAAGTATGCAACAATTTTAGATTGGATTTTCTTATATACTGTTAAATCATCATTAAAAACCCCACGCCCCTCCAATTAAAGAAAAAGTCAGGAGGGTCTTATACTCTGCATGGATATAGGTAGTTGCTCCATCCCTCAGGTGGTCCCCAAATTCATTCAAAACTCACTTTAAACCACTCTCTCCTGCAGTCTGTGATCATTATGACAGGCAGATATTTATATGCAAATCCCTAAATATATCATGCAGTGTGCATTTTATATATATATATATATATATATATATATATATATATATAGTAAATATAATGGTGCTCCATATATACAGTAGTGTAAATAAAATGGTGCTTATATTGCAGTTATTTGCGTATAAAGAGACACACAGAAGATAAATAAATGGTTACATCAAGCAAGGGGAAAAGAATGGCAGCTATCAGAGGGTGGATATATCCTATATAGAGGCGTAGGTGAAAGTTATCCAATATAAAGCACGCTTCCTGTCCAATCAAGCAATTAACACACTGACAAACAAGCTATCAAGTCACAGACAATTAATTGCAGAGACCCGAACAAGGTGAAAAGGGGCAGCTCGTTCGGGTTAGTGGGAAGAAAAACACCAGCAGATGCTATTTTTTTTTATCAGTTTCAGGAGGCCTGTAAAACATTGAATACTTGACAAGTTAATTGGAAGTCCACTGAATAATGAATAGTACTCACCAATCAGAGCCGTAGCAATGGCCAGGATAATGACCAGTCCGAGGAGCAGGATGGAGATGAAGTACTTCACGGGGATAAGAGGCTGGCACTTTGAGGTCTCATGTTCTCGGTGTTCTGAAAGGAGAGAGGAGTAACAGGGTCACACTGTCATTCGCACTGATACCAGCCCGGCATCGTTAATACCTGGACGTTTCCCACGGAACCCCGGGCTTATTGTAATATGCCCCACAATGCCTCTACTTGCCCCTTTCAGCTGTGTTTTTTAATCCGTTTGAGGTTATTTGGCAGAATAATGTCTGTCACATGATAAGTTTGCAGCTCATTACATGGGGCTGTTTCCCCATTTGTTGGGCTCCTTGGTAACGTCCCGGACGGATCCCTAATAGGAGTTGCTGGCGTGTTCTCCGGTTGGGTATGGGTAATAAGCCCCACAGAAAGCAGTACAACCGCATTTTCCTGTAGGGTACAGAGTAGGGGTAATAGTCGCCGGTACGGACCAGTAAGTAGTAGCGGTAAAACAATAAATGCGGTACTGGTATGAATTATGTGGGATTTTAACTAAAGAAAACTAACCTGCTTCTCTGCTTCGTCTCTCTGCTCTCTCTCCCTGTGGCCTCTCTGCCTCTCTCTCCCTGCAGCCTCTCTGCCTCTCTCTCCCTGTGGCCTCTCTGCCTCTCTCTCCCTGTGGTCTCTCTGCCTCTCTCTCCCTGTGGCCTCTCTGCCTCGTCTCTCTGCCTCTCTGCTTGGTCTCTCTCTCTCCCTGCGGCCTCTCTGCCTCTCTCCCTGCGGCCTCTCTGCCTCTCTCTCTCCCTGCGGCCTCTCTGCCTCTCTCTCCCTGCGGCCTCTCTGACTCTCTCCCTGCGGCCTCTCTATAGGGCCCTACCGCGTTAATCCTTACTAGATTATGGGCCTCGGACATCGGACCGCACTGGAGCCGCAAGTGCTCGCAGCCCGGAAAACAGTGTCAGGCTACATGATTATATCACTGCCACGGGAGACCGGGTTATTTACACCTTTTTACCGGGATCATTCATTGAGCAAAACAAGGTAATGAAATAAATTATAATTTATTCGGCATAAATTCACTTGCACACAGTGAAACACAAAATACAGACGAAAAGACACACTTACTTTGGGCCTGGGGTTGAAAACTAGACTCTCCTAGGTGCAGGGAACTCTATGGGAGAGTTTTACCCTGACCGGGACTCAGCCCGGAATCTCCTGGAACCTAAATCGGCGTGAAGTTCCACACGCCCCCGCTACGTTCTCTTCTGAGAACTTGGTCCCTCCTGACCGTGAGTTACTCCCAATCTCGTGGAACTCAAATTTTCCAGGGAAAGACACTTTGGACTACGCTATATACTGTGGATTTACCCCCTAGGGGGAGTAGTATTATAAAGTGTGTATTATTCCTGCATATATATATATATAAACTGGTTATATACATCTCCGTGTATGTACTTATTGTATATGTAGGTCCTGTGTAGGCAACCTTCTAGGGGAGAGTTTAAGGGGCAGGAAGAGAGAGTGAGTCTAAGGCTGAGTGCCCGGTAGTCACAGCGACGCACGCTACGGCGCAGGCCCCAGTGGCTGTTTGTGTGGGCACGCAAAGTGCTGTGACACGTATGCTGGCAGGGAAGACAAGAATTTTGTCTTCCTGTGCCGCTATGTGGTTGACGTACAGCCAATGGCAGGGCAGATATGCCCCGTCATGGCCGTGCCCACCCCCCCATCATGGCCCCTCCTCCCCTGCGCTGATCGCGGCTGTACTCGCTGCACACTGCGCCATCCGCGCGTGCAGCCGGGAGGACTGGGGCCATAGCCTAAGGGGAGAGATGGGAGAGTGTGAGGTTATAAACATAAGTGGGGTTATGTATTAAAGTCCTGGAGTGTGTGCCTATATCCCTCTGTATGTAATAATGTGGAAGTGCACTAAAGCACATCTCCTAAACAGGATCCCGGTACTCTGAGCGGCGCCTTTATTCCGGTCTCTCCTAGCAGTTACGGACATACTGCGACGCCGACACCACATTGCAGTCTCTTTTAGTCCCAGATTAAGGCAGAAAACGTAGTATTTCTCTATATGGGATAATAAAAAATGCACAAATGCGCACCAGGGATTAGTGGAAGGTAATTTATTAAAAATACACAAAAACTGAGGGGATCCAACCCCACCTCAGAACAGCTGTGCAGCTGGACAGCTAAGTACTACCCAGGAGAACACCTGATGGTGACTAAACCCTAAGCTGCACAGTATACAAATACAGTAAAATTTATATAAAAAACATGAAAGAAAAAAACAAACATGAATACAACCTATCAACAGATTTGTTTAGAAACCGCCATAAGGTTGGGCACTGGCAAGGGGAAACGGACACTCACACTGAGACAGTCAGCAGACTCGCGGTGTCTGCACAGGATCCGGATCTCGGCACCGTGGAGATGGATAAAACCGCTGCTGTCTCCTGCAGGCTCCGTCTCAGCTTACCAGCATACACGCGCAGGATGACCTGTCGTGACCTCTACGCGTTTCGTACCAAGTACTTCGTACTTCTCTATATGGGGTTAATTTACAGGGTTAAATAATACACTAACAGGCCCATCTTCCATTTACTGTAAGTCAAAACAAAATCATAAAATTAACACCTACACCTCTTAGGAGACTAACTACACATGAAGCTTCAGCAATTACTGACTGGATGGACAGCTAAGCTGGTTACCACCCCAAACAGGTACTTTTATAGCTGAACATATGCAGTCTCTGAACACAGCAATAAAGTGTTTCTCTCCTCTGTTACTCCAAGGTTATGGAGCAGACGTCCCCGCTTCAGCACGGTCTCACGTCCTTCCTTCCTAGGGGAGCTCAGCCCCACGAGAGCTCAGAGAATATCTCCTCTGTAAGTCCAATGTTAAGGACAGGAAATGCCCTGCTTCAGCACGGTCTCACGTCCTTCCTTCCTAGGGGAGCTCAGCCCCACGAGAGCTCAGAGAATATCTCCTCTGTAAGTCCAATGTTAAGGACAGGAAATTCCCTGCTTCAGCATGGTCTCACGTCCTTCCTTCCTCTTCCTGGGATTAACAACCCAGGCACTCCAAGCAGACTCCGCGACCACCGTCCAGCAGGTCTAGGGGACTGTGCCAGCTTTCCTTGCTGGGGAGAACTCTTCTCTGTCCCCCTTCTCTGGGAACAGCAGTCTCTCTCTCTCTGTTTGTAGTCACAACCTGACTTTTAAAACTCCATGAGCAATCAGTTCAGCCTGCTGAATTGGTTTGCAGCTGCTGCTGGTTTCTGTAGGGAAATTAACTCTCTGTATGCTGAAAAGTCCCATAGCTGCCCTATTCCAGCACCTAGAGACAGTGACTGCATCACAATACATACATACACACATACATACTGTACATACATGTTCACTGGTTCCTGTAACTTTGGTGTTTGGAGATGTAACCTCTAGTATATCTCCGTGTTTTTTAACCTTGTATTGCCCTGTTATTGACCATTATCACTGATTTTATCAGGATAAAAGAATTATACAATGCTGTTGTTCTAAATACAGAAAGGGGGAGAATATTTTTTAAATAAATCATTTTTAAAAGGGACGTGGGACTGTACGATTGTAAAGAACAAAACAATGAAACTCCTGGTTTGAAAATAGGAAAGTAATGGTACTTTGTACCCTCTAAGGCTGCGTCCATAGACGGACAGGCCGTGCTGAGGCGTGCGGACGCTCCGCGCTGAGCCCCTGCATCCTCAATGAGGATGCCTTGAGAAGGGGCTCACGCGAGCGTCCGCAGGCGTGCTGACGAGTTGGAGGTTTCAGCCGAGCGCCAAGCTGTTTTTCAGCGCGCTGTCGGCTGAAAACCTCCAATCACTGCACAGCAGCGTCAACATCACGGCGCCGTGACGTCGGCGCCGTGACATTGACGTCAGTGCGTCACGGGCGATTGGCCCAGCGACGTCACTGCCCCGCCTCCAACCACCTCCCCCCGGCTCTCTTCGCGCACGCTGGCTCGCCCGTCCGTGCAATCGCGCTGACTGAAGCAGGCGAGCCTCAGCGTCAGCGCGCCTCCGCTCTCCCCACCCCTCTATGGCCCGGGCCTAATACTATCAAATTTGGTCCTCCTGATTTAACTGATTATTCCATTGTATAATAACATTGTTTTTAATTTGGTTTAAGAGACATCGTCTTGCCCTTTGCAATGTGGTTTAATTTATTTCCATCTTATGCTTCGTTCGGAAGCGTCCAAAATATTAAGTGCCCAGGAGGTTAAAATGAAGCGCGTCCCAGAGCCCATTGCAGTCCGGTAATCTCACAAACTAGAGAGATGAAGAAAATCATGTTTTTTATCATGATTATTTAAGTGAAACTCATGTAGGCTTCTGGACGTGGAGGGGGGGGGCAGCTGTTAAGTACCCCCACAGGATTAACACAAAGTGACTGAAATGGCAAGCACACCTTTCCTTATACTACCGTGACATTACATCAGGGGGGCTCAACTCCAGTCCTCAAACCCCCTTCTCCAACCCCCCCGAACGGGTCAGGTTTTCAGGATATTCCATCTTCAGCACAGGTGGGCTCAATCAGTGGCCTATGATTGAGCCACCTGTGCTGAAGCAGGGATATCCTGAACACCTAATCTGTTGGAGGGGGGGGGGGGCTTGGTGACTGGAGTTGAGCACCCCTGCATTACACCCTAGCAGCGAGTAGCCTTACCTTCCCAAAAAAGCCACATAAGCCAAGAAGTGCTGGAGGTTACCCTAAGTTTGAAGACTCCTACTGACTCCTACAGGCCGTGGCTGCCCTTCACCGTGTCCCAAACAGCAGCAAACTTTGCTAAGCGGCGCTGTGGCTTTAACCGTGTTTCCTTGTAATAATTCGGGAGGTGGGACTGATGGGAAGGGAGAGCCAGGTTGCTTTTGTCTCTGGCAAAATGACAAGTTGAAGTGAATGAGCCTGCGTGTTCAGAGCCGACGCATTACAGAGCAAGAGAGGATCCGGCAGCGGGAGAATGAATGGCAAGCAGTGTAAGCACGGCCCGATCTTCTCTCAGAAACCTAACTAATAAACCCGCTACTTACAGCAGGAGCGTTATCTCACAGAACCATGGAAGGGTTTCACATAATCATAATCACAGGTAAGTGGCTACTATCTTGTATTATTTGTAATACACTTCATTTCTCTTATCTTGGTGCGCTCTTGTGTTTTACATAATCACTGGTATTTTATAAATTGTTGCTATTGTCAAAAAGTTGGCGACACTGGACCGATGCTACAATGCCTAATGTTATGATTGTAATAAAACCTAGTTATTATGTAGTCGCTCCCATACCGCCCCGTACCTGAAAGTAATAGCTGGTTTTGTATATTTCAAACATCATCTGGTATCACACTGTATATGTAGCAATGGTCTTAGTAGAGATTATCTATGAAATCCTCAAACACAGTGACAGTAAAATCTCTGTACTTGCTAACATATTACATATTACATATTACATATTAGATATTACATATTACATATTACATATTACATATTACAGATGCTATAACACAGGGGAGCTCAACTCCAGTCCTCAAGACCCCCCAACTGGACAGGTTTTAAGGATATCCCTGCTTCAGCACAGGTGGCTCAATCCGTGGCTCAGTCGTAGGCTGAGCCACCTGCGCTGAAGCAGGGAATGATTGAGTGACCTGTGATGAAGCTGGGATATCCTGAAAACCTGACCTGTTGGTGGCCCTTGAGGACTAGAGTTGGCAACCATTCTCCTAGACTTTATCCCAGGGGGATTCTGGGTAAGAAGACAGACTGTGTGTTTGTTTCCGACTTGGCCGGTGTGAACCAGGAAGGGATGGGTCGGAGACTGAGCCACTGATTGAGCCCCCTGTGCTGAAGCAGGGATATCCTTAAAACCTGACCTGCTGGAGGGAGTCTTGAGGACTGGCGTTTAGCACCACTGCTGAAAGAGATGGCTATACACCGTTAACACAGAGGTTTACAGTATAATCCATGTTTATTATTAGTGAGGTGGTTAATTGTTCACTTTGGGACTGATACACTGTCAGTAGTCCGTAAACGCTCAGAAGTGTTGCAAAGGCTCAAATAACATGAATTATTTTACTGATACTTTTCCAACCTTTTTTTACTGAAGGTGTGCATATTGTTAAACCTACACATCACACTTAATATTAATACCCAGGTATTCATGGCCAGGTAATGCCCGGTCCCGAGGGGATAATTCATATTGTAGGCTAATGGAGGTACAGAGATATATATTATATAAACAGAATGACGTGGCAAATAAGCACAAACAGATACAGAAGGTGATGGAGAAGGACCTGCTCATGAGAGCTTACACTCCAATCAATACAAAGCAAATAGATTACAACAACAATACAAAACAATACCACTTGGGTTATTCAGGGGTTAAACTCGGTCCACACTTCCCACTATAACAGGACTCAGTCACAAGGAGTCACTAAGTCCCAAACTCAGACTTCTAGTGGCTTCAAGACAGCCACAAAACCGTCCCTCCAACAGAGAACAGGCTCAGAGGTCCCTCTACTCCGTGCTAATAACAGGACGCTATCAAAATCATTAACGGACATTGTTTTCCGTGAGGTTAACACCTATCCTTCTATGCAAAGACAACGGCCCTTTTATATCTCATTAACACGGACTTAAGGCTTAACGGCAAGTAAAGTTAGCACTGCCTCACGTTAGCGTGAAATAACATGGCTCACGTTGGGCCTGCCTTACCTAAAGGTGGCGCTACCCTCACCCAAGCCCTGAGAGAGACGGAGAGAGGCCTCCTATGGAATCCTGTATCTTGTGTTAACTAAACCTTTGTTATAGAATGGGAGAAGCGCTATACCCAAAAGTGGGAATGTTGTGGTTAGAAACCTAGCGTTGAAGGAAGCAATGCATATAGGGGCTTTCTTTCCAGCTCTCCTGTCTATAAAGTGGATGTGAAAGGCCTAACCAGTAAAACATACAAAAAAATGATACGTAAATCTAAGAGATGTGTGCAGAGGTACGCAATGGAGACCGTTTAAAGTGAAACTAAAATTAGGCTTTATTGCGTCTGTCCCTTTAACACAGCAAAACATTTTTAAAAAAGACAAAGAAAAACCTACTCCGCTTTGGAGGATATCTACACTTGAAGTCCAGCCCTCTCAAACTGGGTGGTTAGCTAAGCTAATTACCAGCCCCAAATATATATATAGATATATAACAGTCCCATAAGAAAGTCTTATCTGTTTCTTGTAGCTGTAGGGGAAGGCCCCTCTGCTCTCCTGGGTCCGCACCCTTATGTGCTATGGCAATATCAGGATCCAGGTTTAGAAATCTTGTCCCCTTTGTCTTGCTGTCAGCCTGCAGTCTCTTTGCAGCTCAAGACATCTGTTTGTTCCCCAGGTCAGCCCGGTTGTGGACTAGGGAACTTAGTCTGTCCTTCCTGGGTCAGCTCCAATTGTGAGGTCTGTCCTTCCTGGGTCAGCTCCAATTGTGAGCTCAGGAATCCCCCTTCTGTTTCTGGGAACAGCCTTTTTCTATAGTTCTAATCAGCCAGGTGGCGTCTGGCTGATTGCTGGTGTGGAATTAACCAGCACACTGCTGGATTAGAGGCACATTTCTTAACAGGGATAAGTCCCTGTTACAGTTAACATATTTATTCTAGCATAATTGGCAAACATGTCTATGCTCCAAAGAGCATAGAGTCTAAAAGTGAGAGAGTGGAAACACAAGGTGGGGATTCGCTTCATCAGATGGGTGCAAATAAATATCCCTCCTTCCAGTGATATATCAAATAGTTTACAATCCGGTTCTTTAATCAATTTATTCATAGACAAATAGAAGACATCTTTTCCAGCACCATTTCACTTCCATCAGGGTTTCAGGCGTATGGAATTGGGTTATAGAGGGGAGAATCCTTAGCTTGGTTGTGTTAAGTGATTCAGGATTCTGCATATACATGTAGCCCCTAAATACAGAACTACCCGTGCTGCTGTCACCTGTTTGGCTTACCAGGAGGTCTGAGCCTCCGCCGCTGGGAGCCTGGGGTATACTTATCGTCTTGGTGCAGCGCCTCCACCAGGAGGGATCCCAGCGTAGTGGGAGGAGCCCGTCACCGGAACCAATGTACACAGTAATCACACACTGGTATATGATAACAGTATTTACTAGCACAGATAATACACCACCAACATAACCCAGCCATGCAAGGCCTGGTCCCACAATAACACCTCACGGGTGGAACCCCCAAAGTACTGGAGTGCCTGGGCACTTTACCCCGTAGTGTCCACAAGCCCTTCCCTTCCCCAAAGAGTATCTGTGGGATAGCGCGCTTCCCTGTGTGCGTTGGGGCCAGTTGATGCACTTAAACAATACCTCCCTGATCTCAGTCTAGACCACGTAAATTAGTAGAAGACTCCGTTGATCCACGATGTGGTTCTACACCGAAATCCTCCGTCTCATCTGCTGTGAGACTCCGCTGGCGGATGCCTCTGGAGGGGCTTCCAGCTGGAGTGTACCCCTTAAAATAGTCTCTGTTGAAGTGTCCTGGCTTTGCTTACAGGCAACAGGCCACACTTCACTTTCAGAGGGGATGTCCTGCAGCTGATGCCTCTCACTGACACATTACTGGGGAAAGGGTCCCTATCTAAGGCCTTTCCCTGCAGCATACACAGCATACACCAACTACAGTGACTCAGGGGATCTACCTTGAACCTTGGGGGAACTCTGGCCTAGTCCAGGGGAGCACTGCTCCATGGACCCTACCTTCACCCTCTCTGTCCGGATCACAACGCCTGCGTGGCTCCCAGTGCACGAAAATGTATCCAATTGCCTCAGTGAGAATCCCACAGCCCCATTGGCTCTCGCGCCACACGTGACCTATCCCCAAGGCTGCTGGGACTTGTAGTCCCCTTCCTAGGCCTATTTCTATTGGCCAAAGCTGTTTGCTGCCACTGCGCTTGCGCGAGCTCGTCATGGCCGCCAGGTGCTTGCTGCATATGCGCGACCCTCCCTAACATGGCGGCACCCTTCACCGCCGCTCACCGCGGGTCTCCGGCGACCCGCTCGCATCCCTAGCAACCCGCTTGCCTCCTTAGCAACCGGAGGTAAGAGAAAGGGAGGAGCAACTCTGATAACCCGGGGGACAAGAGTGGACCTGGTTACATCCATTTCTGACGCTGACTTATTTACCATTTTACTGACTTTAGGCTACATATGTCTTCAGTCAATCATTAATGTGTAAACCAATATTCCTGGACATCCTTATCTCTTTGCTCTGAATTAAGAACTCCCTTGTTCTGTCACTAAGTAACTATAGGATTAACTGTGTTCCTACTCTACATCTAAAACCGGTCTCTATTGTATTGTTTTACTGACTAACTATTTCTAACAACCCCAACACAAATTCTAACTTAATTCTATATTCCTTATTTTAACTAGTTCCATGCTGAATATATATGTATGTAGACAATATAGCATCTTTATTATTCAAGCTTGAAATGGTCTTATCTTATTTATTTATTTATTATTTATTTATAAAATATTTTACCAGGAAGTAATACAGTGAGAGGTACCTCGGGGAGTAATACAGTGAGAGTTACCTCGGGGAGTAATACAGTGAGAGGTACCTCAGGGAGTAATACAGTGAGAGTTACCTCAGGGAGTAATACAGTGAGAGGTACCTCGGGGAGTAATACAGTGAGAGGTACCTCAGGGAGTAATACAGTGAGAGGTACCTCAGGGAGTAATACAGTGAGAGGTACCTCAGGAAGTAATACAGTGAGAGGTACCTCAAGGAGTAATACAGTGAGAGGTACCTCAGGGAGTAATACAGTGAGAGTT
>WSYH01013335.1:0-17220 GCA_036426205.1 Ascaphus truei
GCGGGACTGGAAAGTGAGCGCAGCGGGACTGGAAAGTGAGCGCAGCGGGACTGGAAAGTGAGCGCAGCGGGACTGGGAAGTGAGCGCAGCGGGACTGGAAAGTGAGTGCAGCGCCCGCAGGGAGGTCGGAAACAATAAGTATATTATCATTCCATAGAAGAAACCAGTGGTCCCAGCGGGACTTTGTCAGGGCAGATACGCCGTTCCTCCTATGGGTTGGAAGTGCATATATTTGCGGGCGTTGCATTTGTTGTGCAGCCAGACTCAGCGGTGAATCTCGTGGTCACTGATCTAGGAGATGTACTTGTTTATTCATTAATGTGTGTGTGTGTGTGTGTGTGTGTGTGTGTGTGTGTGTTAATATATAAACAAACACATCACGCGGGGAATAGAGCGTGTTCTAACCTTCTGCTGACAGAGGGAATCTCTGTGTGTGTGTGTGTGTGTGTGTGTGTGTGTGTCTCATATTCTCATATTCACAAGTTCATGGTGGGAGTCGAACCAGAGAGCATTTCTATTATAAATCCATGTTTCTTTCGAAGCCAAGCAGTACGAAGATGTTTGATCAGTGAATATTTGAATATGAGTCATATGTGTGTGCTGGGGAGCATGTGAATGTCCCAGATAATTAGGATGGGGCGCTCTAATACACACATTTGGGACTCATATTTGGTCAATGTGCTATTCCCCATCAGAGGAATGAAGGTCATTGAGAACAGAGCCAGCAAAGATGAAGAGAAGATGGAGGTCCAGGAGATGCAGCTGAAAGAGGCGAAGCACATAGCAGAGGATTCAGACCGGAAATACGAGGAGGTGAGTCCTCCGACTCTGAGCACCACAGAGGGTGGACAATGTTACAGGTCACACAAGACAGAACTAACATGTCCAATACTTTCCTCTCATCTTCTGACAGGTGGCCCGTAAACTTGTTGTCCTTGAGGGGGAGCTGGAGCGATCAGAGGAGCGGGCTGAGGTGGCTGAAAGGTGAGTGCTCAGGACATGTATGAGGGATGCTGGCGTGCACAATTGGACAGAGTATGGGGTCTGTATTGATTACTACGTCTCCATTTAGATGTCAGGTTGGGTGAGATGCCTGCAGGGTATCACACTGTGGTTACATAGTGTTGGATAATGGTGAATATTTTGGTCTTTATCTCCAACCAATATAGTGAGGGCCACAGAGTCCCGGCTCCCACAGGTATCAGAGGAGCTAATTACACAATGTGGCAAATTGCTGCCAATTTATCCCTTTCACTGACAAAATGCAAGACTGCTATTAGCTGTCTACGTGGTGGAGTGCACGTTATGCTTAGCAAGTTCCACCAGAACATGGAGTATGTAACATGACAGGGTACTGCATGTCTGAGGAGGTCTGTTTGTCTCTGACCACCTTGTGACCCGGGGTCTGAGAGCTGTGACCCTGTATGTAACCTCTCTGTGGGTATGACATGGACAGAGTACGGAGGGGTCACGGCGGGGTCAGGGTTAGAACTGAGGGTGAGCCTGAGGAACATCACACTATGGAGAGATGCTCTGCGAGTTCCCTAGTGCAGTGCAAGCCTCACTAACACAAAAAGGCATTAATAGGAAGGATGGAAAGGCCTGTGGGGTCATAACCTCCCACAGTGCTTCACTGCCCACACTGAGCCTCTGACCTTTGAACTTTCCTCTTAAAGTCGGCTCAGGCAGCTGGAGGAGGAGCTTCGAACCATGGACCAGAGTCTGAAATCTCTGATTGCATCAGAGGAAGAGGTACCAGAGGGGAATAAACCTCTCCCATCTCTCACCACCACTTCCTGTCTCTCCTCTGATGTCACTTCCTGTGGCAGTCATAGACTGCCCCCCACCCTTACTGCACCGCTCTACCTGTCTTCTCACGCTCTGCTCTCACGTCCTGCGCTGACTTCTCACGAGGTGGAGGAACCTAATTATAACCAGACATACTGGATAATCCATACAGTGACCCTATAGATATAATAATAAAGAACCAGAAACACCCCACAGAGGACATTCCTTCAAATAACAAGGGACCGTAATAATGAATATACAGGATACTTCTATAGGGTACGTCCCCATATACCCTACAGGAAATAATACTTCTGCCAGCAGTCATTGATGACAGCAAAGCTTGTCCCAGTAGATCTCTTTATAGAGGAGATTGGTTGGATCCGGGCTCTCTGTGTTTGGCTGCTCAGGTACATATTGCGCATCTGGCAGAGGCTCCCGGCGGGGGTGTCTGGCAGAGGCTCCCCTCGGGGGTATCTGGCAGAGGCTCCCGGCGGGGGTATCTGGCAGAGGCTCCCGGCCGGGGTATCTGGCAGAGGCTCCCGGCCGGGGTATCTGGCAGAGGCTCCCGGCCGGGGTATCTGGCAGAGGCTCCCGGCCGGGGTATCTAAAAACGCGAAAAAGGAAAAAAAGAGAACAAGAAGTAGGAAAAAAAGAGAGATAAGAAAGAAAAAAGAGAAAAAGATAAAAAGAGAAACCCTCTCACTTCCCTCTCCCCCTCTCCCCCCCTCTCCCCCTCTCCCCCCCTCTCCCCCTCTCACCCTCTCCCCCCTCTCCCCCTCTCCCTCTCTCTCGCTCTGTGATCTGGTGACAGTAAATGTGGGGATTTGGAGGAAGAACTGAAGAATGTCACCAATAACCTAAAGTCCATTGAGGCGCAGGTGATAAGGTTATCAAGTGTCTTACCCCCCCCCCCCCTCCATCCCCTAATACTGAGAGGGCCCCCCTATCCTGTCAATAACATACACACCCCACATGATAATATGAGGGTGCTAACACCATAATACTGAGATATACCTATCCTGTCTTAACATACACCCTACACTGATAATATATGAGGTGCTGACACCCTAATAACTGAGATATACCCCCATCCTGTCTATAACATACACCTATACTGATAAATATGAGGGTGCTAACACCCTAATAATGAGATATTACCCCCATCCCTGTCTATAACATCCACACCACAATGAATAATATGAGGTGCGGACACCCTAATATCAGTGCCCCATCCTGTCTATAACATACACCCCACACTGATATATATGAGGTACTGACACCCTAATACTGAGATATACCCCCATCCTGTCTATAACCATACACCCCACAATATATAAATGAGGGTGCTGACACCCTAATACGGTTCCAGGGCCCCCTTGGCTGTCTCGCTGACTTTGTCCTTACTGCGTTGATGTTTTCTATCTCTATTAATGTTTGTCCTCATCTAGCGCTCTCTGATCTCTGGCTGTCTCTCGTCCCCTGGCTTCTCTCTGTCCCCTGGCGTGACTCTCTGGTCTGATGTCTGTCTCTCTCTTGATGTCTGGCTGTTCGTTTTTCAGTACTCCTACAAGGAAGACAAATATGAGGAAGAAATTAAACTTCTCGGTTGACAGACTGAAAGAGGTAAGAGACGTAGAGGAGGAAGTCCCAAGGAACTGGGAGAGGGAGCGGAGAAAAGGTCGGGAGGGAGGAGGAAAGGTCGGGGAGGGACGGAGGAAAGATCAGGGAGGGTCGGGGACGGAGGAGGAAAGGTCGGGGGATAGGGAGGAGGAATAAGGTACGGGAGGGAGGGGAGGGAGGAGGAAGGTCGGGAGCGGGGAGAGGACGGAGGAAGGAAAGGTCAGCGGAGGGGGGGAGGGACGAGAAAAAGGTCAGGGAGGTCGGAGGTGACGGAGAAAGGATAAGGGAGGTGCGGAGGAGCGGAGAAAAGGTCGGGAGGGACGGCGAAAGCAGGGAGGTCGGGAGCGAGAAAGGAGGCAGGGAGGTGCGGGAGGAGCGGAGAAAAAGGTCGGGGAGGGGGGAGCGGAGAAAAAGGTCGGGGAGGGAACGAGAAAAGTCAGGTCAGGGTGGGTGAAGAAAAAAGGTCAGGAGGTCGGGACGGATCGAGAAAAGGGTCGGAGGTCAGGGTGGGTGAAGAAAAAAGGTCGGGAGGTCAAGAAGGAGCGGAGAAGAGAAAAGGTAGGGAGTGGGGGGGAGGGACGGAGAAAAGGTAGCGAGGTCGGGAAGGAACAGAAAAGGTCAGGGAGGGAGGAGAAAAGGCAGGGTCAGGGAGGTCAGGCAGAGGAGCGGAAATGGTCAGGAGGTCGGGGAGGGATGGAGATAAGGTCAGGGAGGTCGGGGAGGGACGGAGAAAAGGTCAGGGAGGTCGGGGAGGGACGGAGAAAAGGTCAGGGAGGTCAGGGAGGGACGTAGAAAAGGTCAGGGAGGGATGGAGAAAAGGTCAGGGAGGTCGAGGACAGGTTGTAGAAAAGGTCAGGGAGGTCGGGAGGGAGCAGAGAAGAAAGGTCAGGAGGGGTCGGGGAGGACGAGGAGAAAAGGTCAGGGAGGTCGGGAGGGAGCGGAGAGAAAAGGTGGGGAGGGAGAGAGAAGAGAAAAGGTCAGGGAGGTGGGGACGGGTCGTTAGAAAAGGTCAGGGAGGTCGAGGAGGGACGGAGAAAAGGTCGGGGAGGGGTCAGAGAAAAGGTCAGGGAGGTTGGGGAGGGAGAAGAGAAAAGGTCAGGGAGGTCGGGGACGGGTCATAGAAAAGGTCAGGGAGGTCGAGGAGGGACGGAGAAAAGGTCAGGGAGGGATCAGAGAAAAGGTCGGGGAGGGAGCAGAGAAAAGGTCAGGAGGTCAGGGAGGGACGGAGAAAAAGGTCAGGGAGGTCGAGGAGGGATGGAGAAAAGGTCAGGGAGGCGGGGAGGGGGTCAGAGAAAAGGTCGGGGAGGGTACGGGGAGGGACAGAGAAAAGGTAAGGAGGGAGAAGAGAAAGGTCAGGAGGGTCGGGGATGGTGCGGGAGTTGTAGAAAAGGTCGGGGAGGTCGAGGGGGACTGAGGAAAAGGGTCAGGGAGGTCGGGGAGGGACGGAGAAAGGTCGGGGAACGGGGTATTTCGGTAGGAAAGGTCACAGCAGAGGATCACAGGTTACGGGGTGGTATCGCAAGGCTCCCGGCCGGGGTATATGGCAGAGGCTTCCCGGCGGGGGTATCTGGCAGGGCTCCCAGCCGGGGTGTATCTGGCGAGGATCTGCCGGGCGGGGGGGGGTTAATCTGGCAGAGTCTCCCGGCCGGGTTATGGTATCTCGGGGATAGGAAAGGTCACAGCAGAGGAGAAATCGGCCGGTGGTGTCGTATCTGGAAGAGGAAAGGAAGGGGTGGGGTTTATTATCTGGCAGAGGTACGGATGGGGTACCTCTCCGGGATGGGAAAAGGTCACAGAAGAGGCTCCCGTTGGCCGGGGTAATCTGGCCCAGGGCTCCCGGCCGGGGGGGCGGTATATGGAAGAGGGCGCCCGGCCGGGGGGGTTCTCCGGGGGGAATAGGAAAGGGCACAGCAGAGGCTCCCGGCCGGGGTATATGGCGGAGTGCTAAGCGGAAGCGCGGGCCCCCTGGTGGGTGGTGGTATCTGCAGAGGCTCAGGAAGGGGGGTTGGGTAATCCAGGATAGGAAAAGGTCACAGCAGAGGCTCCCGGCCGGGTATCTGGAAGGGCTCCCGGCCGGGGTATCTGGCAGAGGCTCAAGGAACGGGGTTATAGGTTGAAGAGGAGAAAGGAAGGGTCGGTATATAAGGGATAGGAAAGGGTAAAGAAAGAGGATACAAGAGGGGTGGTGGGGTATCTGGAAGAGGCTACCGGCAGGGGGTATATGGCAGAGTGGCTCCACCCCCGGCCGGTGCCCGGTATCTCAGGGATAGGAAAGGTCACGGTTTCTCTTGCTTCTCCTGTTCCTTCTCCCTGGCTGAGAGGGTGAGTGGTATATGCTTGTTTTACAGGTGGTTAGAGGAAAGTATAATGAAGAGATGAGGAAAAGATTAGAAATATAGAGATTCAAGAAAAATAGAAAAGAGAAAAATATAAACAAAGATAAAGGCAAAACATATAACAAAAAATAGAAAAAAATATTAACGAAATAACAAATATAAAAAGATACAAAATATAAAACATAGGAAAAATATAAAAAATCCACAAAAGCTTACCCCTTCTCCACACCCCTCTCCCCTCTCCCCCCCTCTCACCCTCTCCCCCTCTCCCCTCTCCTTCCGGTGTCTGGTGACAGTAAATGTGGGGATTAGGCGGAAGAACTGAATGAAGGGTCACCAAAAACTAAAGTCCCATTCTGAGGCCGCAGGCTGATAAGTATCAAGTGTCTTACCCCCCCCCCCCTCCATCCCCTAATACTGAGAGGGCCCCCCTATCCTGGTCAATAACATACACACCACACTGATAATATGAGGTGCTAACACCATAATACGAGATATACCCCTTACACTGTCTATAACATAACACCCTACACTGATAATATATGAGGTGCTGACCACCCTAATAACTGAGATAACATCCCCATCCTGTCTATAACATAACCTATTACTGATAATATGAGGTGCTAACACTCATAAAATACTGAGAACCATATGACCCCCATCCTGGTCTATAACATACACCCCACAATGATAATATATGAGGTCGTGACACCCTAATATCGTGACCCCCCCATCCTGTCTATAAACATACACCCCACCTGACTAATATATGAGGTACTGACACCCTAATACTGAGATATACCCATCCGGCTAAACATACACCCCACATATAATAATGAGGTGCTGACACCCTAATACTGGTTCCGGGCCCCCTTGGCTGTCTCGACTGACTTTGTCCTTACGCGTTGGATGTTTCTATCTCTATTAATGTTTGTCCTCATCTAGCGCTCTCTGATCTCTGGCTGTCTCTCGTCCCCCTGGCTGGCCTCTCTGTCCCCTGGCTGACTCTCTGGTCTGATGCTGTCTCTCTCTTGATGTCTGGCTGTCTCATTTTTCAGTACTCCTTCCAAGGAAGACAAAATAGAGAAGAAATAAACTTCTCGGTGACATACTGAAAGAGGTAAGAGACGTCAGAGGAAGTCCCAAAGGACTCTGGGAGGGAGCGGAGAAAAGGTCAGGGAGGAGGAGGAAAGGTCTGGGGAGGGAGGAGGAGGGAGAGAAGATCAGGGAGGTCGGGGACGGGAAGGGAAGGTCGGGGAGGGAGGAGGAAAGGTCGGGGAGGGAGGGGGAGGGGAGGAGGAAAGGTCGGGGAGGTCGGGGATGACGGAGAAAGGTCGGGAGGGTTGGGGAGGTGGAGAAAAAGGTCAGGGAGTCGGGGGGGAGGTGCGGAGAAAAGAGGAAAGGAAAAGGTCAGGGAGGTGTCGGGGGAGCGGAGAAAAGGTCGGAGGGAACGGGAGAAAAGGTCAGGATGTGTGGGAGAGGGGAGGGCGGGGATGGAGGGGACTTGAAAATCCCCGGGGGGAGCGGAGATCAAGTGAGGGACGGGTGATAGGTCATGGTGAAGAAAAAGGCGGGAGGCGGAGAGCGATCTATAAGTAGAGCAGGGGGAAGAAAAAGGTCAACGGAGTCAAGACAGGTATTGTGGACAGAAACAGAGGGAGAGACGAGAGGAGGTTAACGAGAAAGCGCGAAATGTTCGAGAGCAGAAGGTAGGAGGAGACGATAAGAGAGACAGAGGAGTCCGAGGCAGCTAGAAATGAGCAAGGTGGGAGGATAGAGATAAAGGCTCAGGAGAGAGAGCGGAGGGACGAGAAAGGATAGAGGAGGCGAGGAGGAGCAAAGAAGTGAGGAGCGGAAGAGCACTAAGAGAAAAGAAGTCACGAGGAGAAGGACGAGAGAAAGAGGAGAAAGGTCGGGGACGGGGAGCGGGAGAAAAGGTCGGGAGGGATGGGAACGGAGAAAAGTCAGGTCAGGGTGGGTGAAGAAAAAAGGTCAGGAGGTCGGGGACGGATCGGAGAAAAGGGTCGGAGGTCAGGGTGGGTGAAGAGAGAAAAAGGTCAGGGAGGTCGAAGAGGAGTAGAAAAGGTCGGAGGTCGGGGGGAGGGGGAGGAAGCAAGGTCAGAGAGTGAAAGGTAGACAAGAAAAGGCAGGAGGGAGGGAAGGAGAAAAGCGAAGAGAAGGGAGGTATAGGAGCAGGGGGAGGAGGAGAGAGGAGAAAGTGGGAGGGAGGTAGGGAGGGATGGATGAGAGAGGTAGGAGGGGGGTCAGGGGGGGGAGGACGGAGAAAAGGTAGGGAGGGAGGGGAGGGACGGAGAGAAAAGGAGAAAAGGTCAGGGAGGTCAGGGAGGACGTGGAAAAAGGTAAGGAAGGGATGGAAGAAAAGGTCAGGGAGGGCGGGAGAGGGTTGGTAGAAAAAGGTCAGGGAGGTCGGGAGGGAGCAGAGAAAAAGGTCAGGGGGTGGGAGAGGGACGAGAAAAGGGCAGGGAGGTCGGGAGGGAGCGGAGAGAAGAGAAAAGGTCGGGCGAGGGAGAAGAGAAAAGGTCAGGGAGGTCGGGGACGGGTCTAGAAAAAAAGGTCAGGGACGGTCGAGGAGGGGACGGAGAGAAAAGGTCGGAGGGAGGGGTCAAGAGAAAAGGTCAGGGAGGTGGGGGGAGGGAGAGAAGAGAAAAGGTCAGGGAGGTCGGGGACGGGGTCATAGAAAAGGTCAGGGAGGTCGAGAGGAGGGACGGAGAAAAGTAAAGGTAAGGAGATCAAGAAAAGGTCGGGGAGGGAGCAGAGAAAAGGTCAGGAGGTCAGGGAGGGACGGAGAAAAGGTCAGGGAGGTCGAGGAGGATGGGAAGAAAAGGTCAGGGAGGCGGGGAGGGGGCAGAGAAAAGGTCGGGCCGAGGAGCGGGAGGGACAGAGAAAAGGTAAGGGAGGGAGAAAGAGAAAAGGAGTCAGGGAGGTCGGGGATGGGTGTTAGAAAAGGTCGGGGAGGTCGAGGAGGGGCACTGAGGAAAAGGGTCAGGGAGGTCGGGGAGGGACGGAGAAAAGGTCGGGGAAGGAGCGTGCGGAAAAGGTCAGGGAGGGGGGGAGCGGAGAAGAGGTCAAGGAAGGTGCGGAGGACGAAGAACAAGGTCAGGGAGGCGGGTGTGGAGGGAGCTGAGAGGAAAAAGGTAGGCGAGGTAGGAGAACAGGAGTGGTGAGCAGGGGCTTACCGTGACTCGATGGTTGGTGTTGAGCGTGGGTAAAACAGGAGGGGTTAAGTCCAGGTCAGTGGTAGCCAGGTTCGTCCCGTCGTCCTGGGAGAGACACGTGCAGCCCCTCGGCCCCCTCCGGTTGTCTGGTCTCTTGTCAGGTGTCCCCCCTGTTCCCAGCACAAGCACAGCTCACAGACCCCCTCCCTCCCCCGGGCAGGGGGCTGTAGCACCTTGATCCGTCCACGCGTTGTGGTTGGTGTCCGGTAACTTATTGATTTAGGGAGGGGGTTCTGTCGCTTTTGGAGCTGACTAGTTAACAATAGCAGTGAGAGCGCGCCCGCGCTCTGTCTCCTGATTGGTACGTGGGTAAGGTGCGTCGGTGCAAATTCGAATGTAGAGTAGCAGGTGACGCACGATGTCTGTAGGAGCGGCGAAAAGGTCAGGGAGGGAGCGGAGAAGAGGTCAAGGAAGGTGCGGAGAAAAGGTCAGGGAGGTCGGGGAGGGAGCGGAGAAAAGGTCAGGGAGGTCGGAGAAGGGCTGGGAGGGGTCAGGGTTAGGGTCAAGGAGGGGTTAAGTCCAGGTTACAGAGGGGTCAGGGGATGTAAAGCACAGCTCACAGAGGTGGCAGGGGCTATTGATGGTGTTACAGGTAATCTTATTTGATTTAGGGAGGGGGTTCTGTGCTTTTGGAGCTGCTAGTTTCCAGATGTATTCTTTTGGGGGTCACATTCACTGTATTAGGGTCCCCCTCATACTGTGATTTTGAGAGTTCTATGGTTACGCCTTTGGGGTCATCTGCAGGCTATAATTTTTTGTGCTCTGGCCATAATTTTGGGGTCAACCTCACACTGTGATTTTGGGGTTATTTCTCAGGCTGAGACTCGTGTTGAGTTTTCAGAGAGATCAGTGGCCAAGCTGGAGAAGACTATTGATGATCTGGAAGGTAAGAGACTCTTTTCTCAGCTTCTCCCCTCCCTCAGCCTCCCCTTCCCACCTCCCCCTTCCCGCACCATCCCTCCCCCCTCACTCAGCCTTCCCCCTTCCTCAGCTTCCCCCCTCTCTCAGCCTCCCCCCTCCCTTAGCCTCCCATCCCTCAGCCCTCCCTCCCTCAGCTCCCCCCTTCACCTCCAGCCTCCCCCCTGCGGCCCCATCCTCCCCCCTCCCTTAGTCTCCCATCCCTCAGCCTTCCCCTCCCTCACCTTCCCCCTCACTCAGCCTTTCCCCACACTCAGCCTTCCCCCTCCCTCCATGTGACCCGCTCAGACAGCCCTCTCACACTACCCCCTCACAGTAGCTATTTTATACTTTGCACTCTTATACATGCCGCTCTCACACCTCTCCTCCAATGTTCCTCCTCATCGTTCACATTCCACCTCTGTTATTTATTTCCAGTTTATGCTTTTACTTATCATGTTTTTCTCAATTATTTTCCATCTCTTTCCTTCCCACTGTTACGTATGTATTTGTGCCTGTCTCTCTGTGCCTGTCTCTCTGTGCCTGTCTCTCTGTACGTGTGATTCTGTCTGTCCCTATGTAACTGTCTCTCTGTGCCTGTCTCTGTGGCTGTCTCTCTGTGCCTGTCTCTCTGTGCCTGTCTCTGTGTGTGTGATTCTTTCTGTCCCTATGTAACTGTCTTTCTGTCCCCGTATCTGTATGTCCCTACTGTATGTCTGCCTTTCTATCTGCCTGTCTCTCTGTAATTGTCTTTGTCTATTCTTCTGTCAC
Source organism: Ascaphus truei (assembly GCA_036426205.1). NCBI lineage: Eukaryota > Metazoa > Chordata > Amphibia > Anura > Ascaphidae > Ascaphus > Ascaphus truei. The sequence continues at coordinate 10,649 of WSYH01013335.1, forward strand.
TCTCGTCCCTTGCTCTCTGCTTCTGTACTTCCCACTCTCTACCCCTGCTGTCTCTCTGTATCCCCCCTCCACGTGTCTCTCATGGTTCTGCTGTCTCTAGATGAGGTATATGCTCAGAAGGTGAAGTATAAATCCATCAGTGAGGAGCTGGACAATGCTCTCAATGACATCACCTCTCTCTGAGTCTTGACTGTCACTTCTCCTGCACAAGCTGTCTCTTTGCTGACCGTTATTGAGCACATCTTCACCTGCCATGGCCGGTCTATTTACCAAGTCATTGCCTATCTCCTCTCCCATGACCTGTCTCTCTGCTCCCAAGCACAAGACCTCTCTCCATCACAGCATGTCTCTGCTCCCAAACACAAGACCTCTCTCCATCACAGCATGTCTCTGCTCCCAAACACAAGACCTCTCTCCATCACAGCATGTCTCTGCTCCCAAACACAAGGAGAAGGTCAGGAAGAGGCAGGAGGGAGCGGAAGATAAGGAGAATAGATAGATGGTCAGGGAGGTCGGGGAGGGATGGAATGAGGGATGAGCAAAGAGGGGGTCGGGGAGGGACGAGGAGAAAAGGTCAGGGAGGTCGGGGAGGACGGGAAGAGAAAAGGTCAGGGAGAGGTCGGGGGACGTAGAGAAAATCAGGGAGGGATGGAGAAAAGGTCAGGGAGGTCGAGGACATGTTGTAGAAAAGGTCAGGGAGGTCGGGAGGGGCAGAGAAAGAAAGGTCAGGGGGTCGGGGAGGGACGGAGGAGAAAAGGTCAGGGAGGTCGGGGAGGGAGCGGAGAAAAAGGTCGGGGAGGGAGAAGAAAGAAAAGGTCAGGGAGGTCGGGGACGGGTCCGTTAGAAAAGGTCAGGGAGGTCGAGGAGGGACGGAGAAAAGGTCGGAGGGGAGGGGTCAGAGAAAAGGACAGGGAGTGGGGAGGGAGAAGAGAAAAGGTCAGGGGAGGTCGGGGACGGGTCATAGAAAAGGTCAGGGAGTCGAGGAGGGACGGAGAAAAGGTCAGGGAGGGATAGGAGAAGAATGGTCGGGGAGGGGAGCAGGAAAAGGTCAGGATGTGCAGGGAGGGACGGAAGAAGGTAGGGAGGTCGAGGAGGGATGAGAGAAAGGTCAGGGAGGTCGGGGAGGGGATCAGAGAAAGGTCGGGGGAGGTCGGGGGAGGGACAGAGAAAAGGTCAGGGGGGAGAAGAGAAAAGGTCAGGGAGGTCGGGGATGGGCGTTGAGTAGAAAAGGTCCGGGGAGTCGAGGAGGGACTGAGAAAAGGTCAGGGGAGGTCGGGGAGGGACGGAGAAAGGTCGGGGAAGGAGCGGCGAAAAGGTCAGGGAGGGAGCGGAGAAAGAGGTCAGGAGTGCGGAGAGAAGAAAAGGTCAGGGAGGTCGGGGAGGGAGCGGAGACAGAGAGAAAAGGTAGAGGAGGTCGGAGAAGGGCTGGGAGGGGTCAGGGTTAGGGTCAAGAGGGGTTAAGTCCAGGTACAGAGGGGTCAGGGGATGTAAAGCACAGTCACAGAGGTGGCAGGGGCTATTGATGGTTGTACAGGTAATCTTATTTGATTTAGGGGGGGGTGTTTGTGCTTTTGGGCTGCTAGTTCCAGATTGTATTCTTTTGGGGTCACATTCACTGTATTAGGGTCCCCCTCAACTGTGATTTTGAGAGTTCTATGGTTAAGCCTTTGGGGTCATCTGCAGGCTATATTTTTTGTTGCTCTGGCCATAATTTTGGGGTCAAATCACACTGTGTTTGGGGTTATTTCTCAGGCTGAGACTCGTCGGTTGAGTTTTCAGAGAGACAGTGGCCAGCTGGAGAAGACTATTGATGATCTGGAAGGTAAGAGACTTTTTTCAGCTTCTCCCCTCCCTCAGCCTCCCCTTCCAGCCCCCCCTCCCACCTCCCCCTCACTAGCCTTCCCCTTCCTCAGCTTCCCCCCTCTCTCAGCCTCCCTCCCTTTAGCCTCCCCATCCCTCAGCCTTCCCCTCCCTCAGCCTCCCCCCTCCCTCCAGCCTCCCCGCCTCCCCCTCTCCCCCTCTCAGCTTCCCCCTCTCTCAGCCTCCCCCCTCCCTTAGTTCTCCCATCCCTCAAGCCTTCCCCCCTACCTTCCCCTCACTCGTCCTTTCCCCACACTCAGCCTTCCCCCTCCCTCCATGTGACCCGCTCAGGACAGCCCTCTCACACTACCCCCCTCACAGTAGCTATTTTATAATTTGACTCTTATAAATGCCGTCTACCACCTCTCCTCCAATGTTTCCTCCTCATCGTTCCACATTACCACCTGTTATTTATTTCAGTTTATGCTTTTACTTATCATGTTTTTATCAATTATTTTCCATCTCTTTCCTTCCACCATGTTACGTATGTATTTGTGCCTGTCTCTCTGTGCTGCTTCTCTGTGCCTGTCTCTCTGTACGTGTGATTCTGTCTGTCCCTATGTAACTGTCTCTCTGTGCCTGTCTCTGTGGGCGTGTCTCTCTGTGCCTGTCTCTTGTTGCATGTCTTGTGTGTGTGATTCTCTGTCCCTATGTAACTGTCTTTCTTCCCCGTATCTGTATGTCCCTACTGTATGTCTGCCTGCTATCTGCCCTGTCTCTTGTAATTGTCTTTGTCTATCTTCTGTCACTTCGTCCCTGTCCTCTGCTTCTGTACTTCCACTCTCACCCTGCTGTCTCTCTGTATCCCCCTCACAGTGTCTCTCAGGTTCTGCTGTCTCTAGATGAGGTATATGCTCAGAGGTGAAGTATAAATCCATCAGTGAGGAGCTGGACAATGCTCTCAATGACATCACCTCTCTCTGAGTCTTGACGTCACTTCTCCTGCACAAGCTGTCTCTTGCTGACCGTATTGAGCACATCTTCACCTGCCATGGCGCTTCTATTTACCAAGTCATTGCCTATCTCCTCTCCCATGACCTGTCTCTCTGCTCCCAAGCACAAGACCTCTCTCCATCAACAGCATGTCTATGTCCCAAACACAAGACCTCTCTCCATCACAGCATGTCTCTGCTCCCAAACCACAAGACCTCTCTTCATCACAGCATGTCTCTCTGCTCCCAAAAACACAGAANCAAGACCTCTCTCCATCACAGCATGTCTCTGCTCCCAAACACAAGACATCTCTCCATCACAGCATGTCTCTGCTCCCAAACACAAGACATATCTCCGTTGCCAGTTGCTGAATATTTCTTTGGACCTCTGTCTTCTCCATTCAATGCATGTTTCTATTCTGAGAGTCTCTCTGCCTATCAAAACACGTTACTTCCCTCTCTGTCTCTTCATCATTCCCCCATAATGACCTGACTCTCTCCTTCCCCTGCATGTCTGTGTGACTGTCATTGTATGTCTCTGTTGCTCTCTTGCTTATCATTGCACGCTCTTCTGACTTTCACAGTGTTTTTTTGTTCCAGTTTCGACATGTCTCTGCCTCTCACGGCATGTCTACGTTCTTCTCACTTAATACTCTATCCTCCTGCCTGTTAATACCTCTCTTCCTGTCTCAGAAGTAATTGTACTTATCCTTATTTGTCTCTCCTATGCCCTTCTCTTCCTTTAACTCCCTCTCACTGTGTTCACTGTCCCCCCCCCCCTATATTCTGGACACACCTCCAGTATTTCCCCCTTCTCTCTCACTCATGGTGGGGCTATGTATGTGGAGAGATGGTGGGGTAGCATTGCTTTCTGATTGTTCAGTGTGGTCCGGTGGGGATATGACATGCATGGAACCATCCTGGTCTTTAGTGTTGGGTTAGAGATGTTTGAAGGAAGCCCAGCAGTCTGAGGGTGGCTTAGAGACCTTCTCCCACCTCTCTCTTATTCTCGGAACTCTCTCATGGGTCTCTCTGTTTTTTCTCTATGCTACTAATTTAATAAAGTATTTATCCTCCTCCTCCAAGCTTCTTGTTTTTTTTCTCCTTGCTACTGCTCTCTTCTTGCTCTAGACTACCACACTGTCCTTACATTTCACCAATAACACAGATGAAATAATTGAACAACACACATTCCACATCTAACACAGAAGGTGTATTCAACATACAACACAAACCAATATCATACCAACAAAATCAACACAAATTCCAAAGCAAACTTGTTACTCAAGAACCAAAACACAAACTAAACGTATTACTCTAGTACCAAAAAATAAAACCCAAGCCAGTCTTATTACTCTAAAACCAACACGTATCTCCAACTAGTGTTACATAGTAGTTACAAAGTGACATATTTACATAGTAAATATAGGTTGAAAAAAAGACATACGTCCATCAAGTTCAACCTATGATAAATTAATGTTATCATATTATAACTACACCTCATTCTAATACAACCGGAACCAGACCAGCAGTATCACTGACCCCGCTGCCCTCTCTGCCCTCTCAAAGCTCCAGTCTCTGGTTTCTGATGGTCCTGCGCTTGTCTTTACTTGCTGGTCTCAGGTTCTATATACTGGTTCTCTTTTGTTAGACTTTTAGTTTGGTTTCTGGTATTGTATATGGTTTCTCTGGTATTATTTTCTGACCTATGTTTAGTCTCGTCTCTGGTTTGGGTTTATTGTACGAGATTGGGTCTTGATTTAATTCTAAAGCCAGTCTCAGGTCTGAAGTGGATATTTGGCATTATTCAGGCTAGTCTCTTGTGTTGATTCCTAGTTTAGTTTAAGCGCTGCCTCCAGTTTCTCTCGTCTGAGTTTAATCCTTGGTCTAGGAATATATTCTGCTCTGGATGGACCCTGGTTTATTTGGATTGCTCGTTTATAGGCTAAAGTTGGACCCTAAAGGTTGTCTCCTGTCCTGAGAGTAGACTGTCATTTTAGGTTAATCTTTTATAATTTCTTTCTTATACTGGTATCTGGAGCCTCAGGCCTGTTGGTATTATTGCCTGCTCTGATGTTAATCTCTAGTATCTCAAATTGAGTCTCTGGTCTGAGATTTGCCTCCAATTTCTTTCTTTGGTCTAAAGTCAGGAATTAGTTTAGTTCTATGCTGTAATGTTAGTGCTGCAAAGTTAATCTGGTTTAATTATGTGCTGTCAGAAATAAATCAGAGGGGGGTCACTGATTTAGTTGTCTATTGTAAGGTTAGTCTCTGGTGTAATCCTGTGCTGTAAGGTTAGTCTCTGGTGTAATCCTGTGCTGTAAGGTTAGTTCTGTGTAAGCCCGTGCTGTAAAGTTAGTCTCTGGGCTTAATATTCCTGCTGTTAAGGGTTAGGTTGTCTCTGTGTCATCCTGTGCTGTAAGGTAGTCTCTGGTGTAATCTGTGCGTGTAAGGTTAGTCTCTGGTTTAATTCTGTTAGTTGTAGGTTACGTCTCCTGGTGTATTCTGGTGCCTGTAAGGTTAGTCTCTGGTGTAATTCTGTCACGTAAGGTTAGTCTCTGTGTAATTCTGTGCTGTAAGGTGGTAGTCTCTGGGTTAATCCTGTGCGTAAGTAGCTCTGGTTGTAATTATGTGTTCTTGTAAGTTAGTCTCTGGTGTAATCCTGTGTGTAAGGTAGTCTCTGGTGTAATCTGTGCGTATGTAAGGTTAGTCTATGGTGTAATTCTGTGGCTGTAAGGTTAGTCTCTGGTTGTTAATCCTGGCTGTAAGTAGTCTCTGGTTATCCTGCGCGGTGTTAGTGTGTAAGGTGTATCTCTGGTGTAATAATCTGTGCTGGTATGTAAGGTTAGTCTCTGGTGTAATCTGTGCTGTAAGGTTAGTCTCTGGTGTAATCCTGCGCTGTAAGGTTAGTTTGGTGTAATCTGCGCTTGTAAGGTTAGTCTCGTGTAATTCTGTGCTGTAGGTAGTTAGTTTCTGGTTGTACTTCTGTGCTGTAAGGTTAGTCTCTGGTGTAATTCTCGTATGCTGTAAGGTTAGTCTCTGGTGTAATTCTGTGCTGTAAGGTTAGTCTCTGGTGTAATTCTGTGCTTGTTAAGGTTAGTCTCTGGTGTAATTCTGTGCTGTAAGGTTAGTCTCTGGTTTAATCCTGCGCTGTAAGGTTAGTCTCTGGTGTAAGTCTGCGCTGTAAGGGTAGTCTCTGGTGTAATTCTGTGCTGTAAGGTTAGTCTCTAAGACTCGTCTCCAGCATCTTTTTCTTGTTTTAGGTTGGTCTTTGCTCTTTGGTATCATTATGTGATCTATAATGGGTCACTTTTCTCACCGTGTGACTTTTCGTTTTTGGTCTCCGGTCTTGGCGTTCAGTCTGTTGTCCATGTTGTCCATGCCAGGTCTAAGTCTCTCTCATTTATATCTTCAGTTGCAGCCTCTGATCTGTTGACCAGTCTCAACCTCTGATCTGTCATCTCGGATAATTCTCAGATGTCTCAAATGTATTAATGACATCTCCTTTCTGGCTCTGTTTGTTCTCACTTTCCTAATGCATCGTGTGGAGCTTTAAGTCACTCTCACTGAGATTACAAGGTCCCTGGAAGTGACCAGGAATAAGAGCGCTCACTGCTTGGGATGTTGAAGCACTTCCTGTCTGTCATTTTGTGTAAGAGTTGGGAGATAAGAGCGCTGGTATATTGGGAGTGTATGATACTATCGGGGAGAGGTATAAGAGCGCTGATATATTGGGAGGGTATGATACTATCGGGGAGAGGTATAAGAGCGCTGATATAT